>JBBMOJ010000142.1:0-89305 GCA_038090695.1 Sclerotinia spermophila
TCTTTCCTACCCGTCGTTAAAAACTACTGCGGAACCCACTATCAACAAACCTATTACCTACCTTGGTACTTAAATAAGTACATCTCGCGTCCCCTAAATAATTATCCCCCCCCCCCCCCCCCCCCCCCCGAATTTTTCACGTCTTTTACGAATCTTCAACGAATTTCCTACCTCTTCATCCACGAAACGATCAAAACCGCAACGAAATACTTTCCAATACTTCAAGATAATTATAATATTGGCCTCAGATAGTCTTCGCAGATTATAAAAAGATAAAAAGATGGCAGGAGCAGGAGCAGAACACGACTTGCTGAGGCAAGCTACACAAGCAATGATGGCAAGGTATGATTACAGAAATTTCGATTTTACAATTCTTCAACATTGTCGTCATAGATGAAATACATACACACATACACACATACATACAATGGAGGTATTTATATACTGCGAGCTTCTTTATTGAAGATGGATAACAACATACTTTTTCTCTGGACACAAAGGACAAAAGGAAATGTGGACAAATGGATTTAATTTCTTTCCCGCTCTTCTACTCATTTCTTTCACCTCCACTCTTCATTTTCATCTCAACCTCTTTTGCGCAATGCTGAATCACTAAACGTCAAAGTTGACGAGGGGTACAGTACCGGCTGTAATCGGAATTCCTTATCAACACGGCAATCGGCGTACAGGTACAACTTTTTTTTTTCCTTCCTTAAAAAAAAAATGAATCACAAGCAAGAGCAAGAAGAAAAGAGAAAAAACACAATGTCACAAGAGAGAGAAATTTTATATTGGTTGAAGGTGCTTTGATTTTGATTGCTTCCATGTGAGAGAAGAAGCAGTTAATCATTCCTTGCAACTTTACTTCAACATATCTTGTCAATTCTGCAATACCCCTCTTCACCTTACAATACCTTTCACGATCAATCAACAGACAATGCCTTCACTTCATGGTCTTTGGTCACATATTAATGTTACTTTGGCTAATTTTACAAATCATAGAGATGATGACGGTGATCATATCGATTCCGATACACCCCGCTCTGGTGTCGCGACCCCACAACCAGATCCTTCAGACAAGCGAACTCCTGGTATATTGCATAGCTTTTATGGACAGGTTGGTTTAGGCTCTTCCTCAAGTCAAAATCCCACGAAACATACATCACACATATCACAAGATTCATATCCTAACACAAGTGACCTTGAGAGTTACTCTACTTCTTCACGACAGAGATTGGAGACAGGGGATGCATTGTTGAACGTCACTCCAAGTTCATTTGATGAACCTAAGAGTGATTATGGAGTAGAGAAAGAAACTTCACTACTTCAACCACATGAACTTTTGGGTAGTTCTCAAATATCTACACAACAATATCCTTATCCAACACCACCTGTTTCACATCCTTCCTCACTACATAAAGTGAAGTTGAGTGATGCGAGTTTGGAAGATGTTGGCAATAATGCACAGAAAACGGCAGCTCCTACAGATCGAGATTGTATCTCTGAATCAATTCCGTCACATGCAAGAAGAGCTTCGTCTATGACACCATTGTCAAATATCGTTACTCCATCGAATGTTCATGCTGCACATTTTTCAAACCCAAGCGATACCCCCTCCGAGCACAAACTTAGCACTCCTCCATTATCCCGATTGAATTCTGAATTCCACAAGTCAACATCTTATGATCGACTCAAGAAGCTAACTTGTGATGGATTAAAGAGCATACCATCAACACCCACTCGAGCTTTATCGAATCAAACCTCGAAATCAGATCACAGTGTTATGAGCACAAACTCTGAACATATCGCACCAAATGGCAAATCAAGCACGAGTGGCACGAGTGAGCGACCGGCTACTGTTTCTCGTACTGATAGCAGTATGGGAGGAACAGTAGTACCACCGAAAGGCAAACTTACTGTGAAGATTAATGAAGCCAGAGGATTGAGAAAGAGCGTCGATCCTTATGTGGTAGCAGTTTTTCAACGAAACGAGCTGGTATCAAAGGGACCACAATTGGAAGAAGACGACGAGGATGATGGAAATGCACACAGCCCCGGCGGTATTCCAATTGGTGGCATTCCCATTACGCGAACTGGAAGTGACTCCGGTCGTTCCATGGCAATTCCCATGAAAAGTAGGCAAAGCAGCAACACAAGTTTGTCGGAATACAGAGATTTCAAGAACAAGGGCCGAAAAATGTTTACTCATCCAAAATGGGATGCTGAAGCTGTCTTGTAAGTGTATCAGGATAAATTAGTGACCCACCTAGCTAACGATAATTAGTGATGTTGTTGGATCAGATACAAGAGTTAATATCACCATTTACGACCGCGCTCAACAAGCCGAAGAATTCTTGGGTCATGTTGATCTTCAAGCCAATTTTGTTGAGAATGCCGATGCTCCACTTTCCGGCTGGTTTCAACTTCATGGAAAAGATACTGCAGGAAATGTAGGTGAGGTTCACGTCGAGATTTCCTTTCAGCGAACAGAGAAGAGACATTATGGACCAGATGATTTTCAGATTCTCAAGCTCATCGGAAAGGGAACTTTTGGTCAAGTCTACCAAGTGAGGAAGAAGGATACAAAGCGAATCTATGCTATGAAAGTTCTTCAAAAGAAGGTCATTGTTCAAAAGAAGGAGGTTGCACACACAGTTGGTGAGAGAAATATTCTGGTTCGAACTGCTACAGCCGACTCTCCATTCATTGTTGGTCTTAAATTCTCCTTTCAGACACCAACAGATCTATATCTTGTTACAGATTATATGTCTGGTGGTGAACTGTTCTGGCATTTACAAAAGGAGGGAAGGTTTGATGAGCAACGTGCCAAATTTTACATTGCGGAACTCATCTTGGCACTTGAACATCTTCACAAACATGATATTGTCTACCGGGATTTGAAACCAGAGAATATCTTGTTGGACGCCAATGGTCATATTGCTTTGTGTGATTTTGGTCTATCGAAAGCGAACCTCACAAAGAATGCTACGACTAATACATTCTGTGGTACTACCGAGTACCTTGCACCCGAAGTTCTTTTGGATGAGGCTGGATATACAAAGATGGTTGATTTCTGGTCTCTAGGAGTCTTGGTATTCGAAATGTGTTGTGGATGGAGTCCATTTTATGCCGAGGATACACAACAAATGTACAAAAATATCGCTTTCGGTAAAGTTCGATTTCCAAGAGATACTTTGACTACCGAGGGCCGAAATTTTGTCAAAGGATTACTCAACAGAAATCCTAAACATCGTCTTGGAGCTACAGATGATGCCGAAGAATTAAAGAGACATCCTTTCTTTCAGGATATCGATTGGGATGCTCTTACCAAGAAGCTCATCACTCCTCCTTTCAAGCCAAAGTTGAAGTCAGAGACCGATACATCCAATTTTGATCCAGAATTCACCAATGCCTTGAATGGTGCATCATCACTCAACGCACGTGCAGCTGCCCTTGCTGCAGGCATGGCAACATCAACACCTCTATCTCCAGGCATGCAAGCAAACTTTAAAGGTTTTACCTTTGTTGATGAAAGCTCTATTGAAGAAAACATGAGAGATAGAGTCAAAGATGAATATGAGGATCGAATGGATCAAGACAATAATGATCCAGAACGTGATTGGGAGGATCCATTTGATATTCCTGATAAATCACACATGGATCGAATGAGTGGTGTAGTGAGGAATAATCACAATGAAGATGAACGAATGTTCAATGGTGATGACTTTCATTGATTCTTCATTGATTCCTCAATATGACTTCATCTTATGTATCTACGGTTCTGGTGCAGACAGGGTTTTTGTGTCAGCATACATATACAATCTTTCTTTTTGCTTTCTGATTCGGGTTTGATGAATGGAATAGGGCCCATGGTGTGGTGTATGCATGCTTTCATTATACCTTACTTTGTCTTTCATGCTTTACTTGTTCATCAATTCAGTGGTAGGTTCATCATTGAAGGAGATGAATGATTGATACATGATTTGGGGAACCTTACCTTACATCCGTTTACATATTTATGCTGATATATTTCAAGTGGTAAGAACATGGGTTTGGCGTAATTGATGGATGATTGATTGTGTGTGCTTGTCTCCGCGCTTGATTTTTTGCATTGGGATGGAGTTGAATTATTTGCACTGCATGGGGTGCATGATTTGTATCAATTTGCTTGCTTCTATATCTATAGGATGAATGAATGAGATGATGAGGGTGGAATTATCGGTGTAGCATGGATGAGTTTAAGTGGAGAAAATAAAGAAACAAAGACTCGAGTGGTGCTAGCATTGACAATCGCATTCTTATTAAAGAATATGTTATTTAGGATGTGCGGTGGAAGATGGAATGAGGTGTAGTTGAAGTGGAATTGGGTCAGGAAAGAGAAAGGGGATTTAATATGAATAGAGAGCTCAAACTATGTTTTGAGCTTTTAAGCATGAGTGAGTAGAGAAAGGGGATTATGATAATTGGGAGGGGAGAGAATCGAACTGAAGGGAAGAATAGTAGGAAATGAAGATTAAAAGATTATGAAGTCATTTATCTATGTATGTGTGTTCCTTGATTGGATATTGAGTGGTAAGTTGTGAGATGTATATGAGGTAGATATGCAAACTCTTCCTCCTTTTCCGCCAGTGAATTTTCCATGTCATCTACATATCATAGATGGGTCCGTTAAATTTTCAATGGTAAAGTATTTAATGTTATTAATAAGTATTGTTATCATAGGACTGGGTGGTGGTTTCTCGACTTGGGTATTGATGTCTAGTATGTGTGTTATTATGGTGATTGTGGTTAGGTGTGTTCTTGCGATGATTTAGGAGATGATTTAGGAGATTGAAGTCATCTCGGTATAATGGTCCATGGAATTAGATTCACCCAAACGCATCGCATCTCAACTCAAGTCGACTCTCGGTTCAATACCTCGGATTCTTTAGCGTAAGCTTCGTTCGTTCGTTCAGAGAGGATGGAGGAGAGGAGGAGAGGAGGGAGAGTATTCTTGAATGGCATAGAGATCAACAGGGAATTGACAATGTGTATCAAAATGCGACTTTGGGTTCTATACATTTGCTGGGCTGGAGAAGGTTGGTGCATGGTATAATAATATTATCATGTTCGATATCATCTTGTGCTGATATGAAGCGAGAGAATAGGAGTGTATTATCACGATCGATGGCCTTGGGTATACGAGCAATTCAATATACCAGGAGATGAAAGGGACGGACATCTATATATCTTTGATAGCAAGATACTTCGTTGCACTTCGATTTAGGTGTTAAGAATACTTGCTTCGAGCTTTATTTCATGGCAAAAAGTATCTATCTGCGAGCTGCTGTGGTATACAGTAGTATCTGTCAACCGTATGAAAAATTGTTTCGAGGAACGAGGAGTCAGAATGGAAGATTTGTGGCTGAGCCTATACTGTACTGATGATACATTCTAGGTTCAATGCATCTGATATCTAATGCCGCAGTCAATGCAAGTGTTTGATATGAACAAAGCCAGATTCATTCGCCGAGCAGAGCCTCGTCGCGAACATTTTGAGGCACGAATATGTTTCAAAATTTTCTCATTGTAAACTAACTTGGTATAAACGGGTATTCCTCTGTACCCTCAAGACAAATGAAACTCCCTCCACTCCATTCGACCAACTCTCTCCAGTCTCCAACATAGAGAATAGACACATTCGATAACGAACACGGTGATGATGATGTCCAGATGAATCAGAACGTTCATCTACGCGCCAGCCGAGAAATCCATCAATTACAATTAAGATGCCGATGGAGGCTCGCCTTCCTCGACCTCATCCATAGTGCCCTAGTATCAAATCAGTGTTCCATTTTCCATAAATAAAAAGCGAGGAACATATAACGCACCTTTTGACTCTCGTGTGCAATCTTCGCGTCCAGGAGCCACTGCATTGGTACATCTCCCTGTCGCTTGTAGATTTTTATAAATTCTGCCGCCGCGTGATCATCTACCCCTGGTCTTACCAATGTATACGATATACCAGTTCGGTCGTGGCGACCAACCCTGGGGGATCTTGAATACCAAGTTTCCATGATTCGTTCTGGAGAACCGTCCTTGTATTCGGATGGACGCTTCAAGAAATGCAATACTACATCAAACGGAGCACCAACATCTCTCATGATATCTGTCGAACCACAGACTATGGAAGAGGTCCGAGACTTGTCTGTCAAGATCTGGTAGATGTTGTTATACTTGGAACCATGGAGACCTGATTTTGAAGTATATGGATAGTAAGCACCTATATTCAACGGCTCTCCAAGCTTGTTACCATTGAGATCTGTGCCATTGAACGGGAGTGTTACGTCATTCTCGTACTCGATTAGCTTACCGAGCCACTCTACCTCCTGACGGGTGTCAAGAAATACAAGTATCTTTTTGGGTCCAGTAAATACCTGATTTGCCTTATGCAACAATAGAATCAGTGTAGAGTAGATAAGTCTCAGCTGCGAAGGTATGTCCGTGCAGTGCACTTGGACAAATACACATGATATATTGAGTAGGCTGGCCGCATCGGTCTCAGGGGCTGATATCAATCGCGTGTAGGAAGAACTGAGCCATCGTCTACCAGCATCCGTATGCTCCGAGCTGCGATTAGCGGCGACCAAAATTCGTCGGGTTGGCATGGTTCCGATAACCTCAATGATGCCTCCCTGGGATGTAAGTTCACTCCAGTCTGCTTCCTCGCCAACCAACACACTGGCCTCGTCCAAGACAAGTGTCTTCAGGTTGTCGAAGTTGATCAGGTTCTCTCTCATGATATGCAGGAGTCTCCCTGGAGTTGCCACGAGGACATGAGGATGTGGAGAGACAGATAGGCTCTTTTGTCTCTCCCATGAGATCTCACCGTAGGCTCCATGGCATTCCAGTACGATGTCAACTCCGGCACGTATCTGGTCCGACAATTTTTTGCTTACTCTTCCGTTCAAGGCCGTTAAGATATCATCGAATGTCTCCTTCACATGAGTAGCTAAGGCATTTGTGGGAAGGATGATCAACGCCGTTGGTTTCAAGACTGTTGATGCGGGATCGTGGTGGTCTCCATTTTCGATATGACTTGTCACTATCTCATTCAGAACAGACAAGACATATCCCAAAGTCTTTCCTGCCGCTTCAAATAGTCAGCATCAAAACCGCATCACTGCAAGAAAGAAAGTGCTTACAAAATGGTGCCTGTGCAAATATATTCCTACGGGACTCGATGAACGACATAATTGTAGCGATTTGCATTGGAGTGGGTGGCTGGATATCTTCGCAACATCGGAGGGTTTCGATCAAAGTACCATGCAAAGGCAATTGGTCCCAGCTCTTCAAATTGGGCCATGTCTGCATCTTTGTCACTTTTTGGCGTGTTTGAGAATCATTGTCGAGAGTTGATGGTTCCTGGTCAAAAGCTGTACTGTCGTGGTTGTATGCCCTAGTATTGTCAGCGTTGAGCTTCATGAGTTTTTTTATACCCTCATCCGCTTACTTGGGTTCGATCTTCTTTTCGGCCATTCCCTCCATACATCGATCTACATCAGCGGAAGTCTCGATATCCAATTCATTCAGGTCAGTTTTCTCCGTCTCTGATAAAACAGTCAATTAGTATATATATTCCAATCTAGAATCTATTCCACTCACTTGGCTCTTCGGAATTCGATATGTCTGGTGATTTTGGATTCGAGGCCTCGCCTTGCTTCACTATTCAAAATCTTGTCATTGGTATATGCATGTTAGATCGAAGATGAATTTTACTTACCTGGCTTAGTTGCCTTAACCTTCGACCCATTTTGAGGATCACAAGATGACTCCCCAATTGAAGCCATTTTTGATCGTCAACGATATGTAATTTCAAGATCGAGATGAACGGGTGAGTAAGAGTTTGTAAAGTTTGGAAATTCTGGAATGAATGGTAGAGGAGAATAATATGTGAAAAGTAGGAAAGGTATGAAGGATTAGGATTGAAGAGGGTTGAAGAGGGTTGAAGAGGGTTGGAGAGGGTTGGAGAGGGTTGAAGAAGGTTGAAGAGGATTGAAAAGAAAAAAGGAGAAGAGAATGGAAGAGAGGAGCTAAGAAGTCGAGAAAGTGAAAAATTGAGAAATTGAGAGATTGAAAGGTTGAAAGGTTGAAAGGTTGCGAGGTTGAGAGGTTGAGAAGTTGAGAAGAAGAAAGGATAAGAGAAAAGAAGAAGAGAGGAGAGCAAAGGAGAGGAGGAGAGAATTCCTTTTAGTATTATATTTTCGCTTTATATTTTGTTTTCCTTTTCAAATAAGATTTAGAACATTTAAAACATTTTAAATATCAATGGATCATTTCTAATATCAAGAAAGAAGTTTATATAATAGAAATAAGTCCTTATATAAAACTCTATTTATTTATAAATTATATTTATATAAAATATTAGATTGTATAAATATAGTATTAAGAGTATATATAAATAGTTATTCGATATATTATGAATTCGAATTAGTAATATAATAATATTGATATTAAAGAAAAAAAAGAGGGTTGAAGGTTGTATATAAGTTATAGTAATATAAAGTTATATAAAGTGTATTCAATTTCTCTATTTATATTTAATATTCCGATTAAGGCTTTGCAGACTTATACTTTATTTCAAAGTGTATAGTGCGAACCACCGCTAAATCTCAGGTTCTGCAGTCGTTCACAGTCGCAGAGATGCATCCTTAGACCGACTCCTAGCTCACTGTCTTGCCACTTTTCTGTGTTCTACGGTTTACGGACAGAGGCAGACGTAAAGGCTCGCTATATCTTGAGTACCCATACAACTTCTAGATGGGTTGGAAAAGGAGTGTTACAGCATATACAGAAGTCTAGGTGTAATTTTCAGTAGTATTCGCACGGTCTTTCATTGTGTAGGACCAGTATGATTTTACAGTCCACCACAATACAACCATCAAGTGCTCATTGCCTCCGACACAATCTTCCCGTCACATCCTCCACCCATTTATCACTCCCCACACATGTTGGACAATAGAAAACGTCGTCAACATCGTAAGTCTTTTTGATTCTTTCCAGCTTCGGCAAACTCGCACCATAAAAATCCTGCAAATAATCTGGATCAAACCTATCCGCTTCATTCATATAACATCCAGTATCAGGCGCCAACTTTTTCATGGCCCCGACTTTTGTGTATGTTATATCGTCCCTAATTTCTTGCACAATTGCCTTGTTTGTATCTGCGGTCCATCCGCGGGCTACGATATTATGAACGTATGAAGATCGCCATGCAGGATTTAATCCTGAGCTTTCATCGGGGACAAACACTTGACCGCCTCCAACCAAAGAGACAGAAGTAAAAGTAAATTGTCCTGGTGATCCGGCAGTTATATTCAGCATGTCATTGAGATCCGTCAGAGAAGATGTCAGTGCTGTACGATCCAAGAGACGCCCACCAAAAGCCCCAGTTCCAGTACCTGCTGCACTCTTACCACCTGAAAGTGTCTGGTAGTATTCCGCATATGTGGGGAATTCCAGATAATGCGAGTTGATAATGAGACTTGAATTATACTGCTCGAGTTTCGACATTAAAGTTCCAAGTATCTTCTGAGTTTCGAGAAGAGATTTTTTCGACACGGCTATGGCATGTTGATAGCCGGTTGTGAAATTTCCAAAGATAGGCGCATAGCTTTGTACCGCCCAGCTTCCATATCCAGAGAGACCAGCATCATTGAGATCTGGATATGCAGAATATATCAAAGTCAAGGCTGCCATGAATGTTGGGATGTCTGCATCGGTCAGTGGTGCAACGGCTAGTGTTTGGGCAGAAATTGATGTCGTTGGATACGCCTTGATAATTGTTGATACGACCACTCCATATGTTCCACCTCCTCCCCCTCTAATGGCAAAGTAAATATCTTGATTATGACATTTGTTTGCAGTAACAATTTTTCCATTTGCAAGGACCACTTCAGCTTCGAGTATTTGATCGGCACCAAGGCCATAATCACGAGATGCAGGTGAATGGCCTCCTCCTTGAAACCACCCTCCGATGCATCCTACAGTCTATAGCAATATTAGTCTTATGTCGATCACTTTTTTGTTCATGTGAAGTACCGGATCACCACCTCCTACAACAATCACATTTCGTTTCGTGGCCTCTGCATAGACATCTTCCCAAACATAACCTCCTGCAATTTTAAATGCACTTCCTTCCCAATTCGAAGATTTACAACCATCGGAAGGTTGATATTCTTCTTGGAAGATGATACCTTGCCTAAGATATCTAATCCAAACCTCCAGGCTACCATAGCCAGTAGATCTATATGGGAAGAATTGATTGCTCAGATATGAATCATTCGATAGGACTATAACCGATTCACTTACCTCCCCAATAGGTCATGGCCAGTATTTCTAACCACCAACCTAATATTATTTCTCCTAGCAAAAGCCACCCCCTTCGCAACATCTCCAGGCGTCGTCGCATTTACAACATATCGAGGAGCATCTCCTATCGAGCAATTTCCCGGAATACCTCCCGCCGCAAAATCGACTGGTGGACAGGTATTGCTAATGGGGGTATCTAGAGCAATTGGATCATTTGCAACGAGCTCCTCGTCTGACAATTCTTTTACAACTATGGAACATGCGTTCAGGTTTTGCTGTGGTCCTGGATAACAAACTATCGCTGCGGGTATCGCTTTGATTAATTTGCCGGATATTGATGTATTTAATGATTGCCATGTTTGTTGTGATGGCCAGCAGTCATCGGTTGGTCCCTATAATAAGTCAGGAAGGATATTGTTGATAGATTGGGGTAGATGTACACATTTACAGTCTCTCGAGGATCCTGGGGCTAACTTTTCACGAGTATCCGCCGCAAAAACCATAGGCAAGAGAGCCAAAAAGCACAAGAGGAATTGAAGCATTCTTATGTTTGTTGACATCAGTTGCTTTAGGAAAGATTCGAAAAGGCACTTGATGTCGGGTTTGTAAAGGTACGATTCAGCACCTCGGTCTACTTGTAAATGATGTAGTAAGACGTTCCACGCAAATCTATGCGCCACAATAATCAGAAGAGGAAAGAGACATGCATATATTCCAGCCACGCGAGGTTTGTAGTCTAGCGCTGACATCGATAGAGAACAGGCCTATTTAGTCGTGCGAATACAAATTTCGAATTATCCGCATAATCCTGATGTTACATCTGATTGAGGGTGAATTAAGAGATACGGATAGTTACGAATAATAGGTATCATGCGTGTATTGTGAATATCGGATTGCGGGAGAAATGATGGAGTGGAGTGGCGTGCCTCCACGTGAACGGAAAAAACCGCACACCAAACGACCCAAAAATTAAAAAAGATATTATCAACACTCAATTTCAATACTATCTAATTTCATCAACTGAAACCCAAATTCGATAAAAATTCAATATATTTCAAACTCAGTAGATTATATCTAACTATCTGCAGACTTGAAGTTGAAAAACCAATATAATGATTTGATATATAATTTTGAAAATAAGGTGTCTTATTGGTGTGCGTTTTTTTCGTTCACGTGGAGCGTGCATTCTCAAATTAGCCGATATCCCGCTTCCGCGCACGGCCTATTGGTGCCCCTTTATAGAAGTGTATATCTTTTTCGGAAGTTACAGTTCTCTTATAATCGTCTCTTTCCTTGGTTTAATATCTTTCTTCTATACTTCAAGTTTTTCGACTTGGTATAGCTGTGGAATATTTTTCTCTGTACCTTTTTTCCCCCAAATATCCTTGACTTTTCAGCATCTTTTGACATATAGTCTCTTCCATTTTATCAGATCACTATTTCGTTTTAATACTTCCTATATCATGATTACTTGCTATTTCTTAGATCAATTCCCCATCATCATATTAGTCTTTATATCCCGTCACTATCTCGGAAGGAATTCAAGTGGTCCTGCTCTTCAATTCTTCTCGTCTTCTAGTTTAGACTATTGGAAAACTGAAGAGATAATGAGTACGACTACTTGTCTGATAGAAATGATACATAAAGAAGACACCGACATGTACATATACTCAGGAAGGGTACAAAGAGTATCTACAGCCTCGTATTATAATAGAAGGAGGAATTGAATATTCGTCGCCCTGGCATTCTGTTTTTGTATTCATATACTGTGCAGTACTGTCATCGTGAAGCGAGAGATGATTGATACTGAAGCAATACATACCTCATTATCAAATAGCGCAGCAAGAACTAAAGTTTGCATGAGATATAAAAACAGCATCGATGAGGATAAACAATAATAAATCAAAGTTGATATGAATCCTCACACTTCAAATCCTGTTACAATTAAGTCGTTCTGAATTATCGAAATGTAGCAGCTCTCTCAAAAATACTTTCAGTCCATTGCAGGGAGCTTCCTTCTCTGGTCATACCCATACTTCTCCATATTCCCGAAGAATTCAAGGAAGATGTAATATTCAACACCCCTTTACCTTTTCCCACAGGACTTGAGTATTTCATGTTCTAGAAGCATGTAAAGAGGATTCTCCCCTACTGGAATAACGAGAAACAAAGTAGTAAATCAACACCGCCATCATACTATCCAGCATCTAATCCAAGTTTAAAGTAATGAACTACAAACTTTCTCCCAACGCTAATGCAAAGGTCCAAGCTGAGGTGAATATCATTTATGCAAGGGATTTGAAGGGTCATTGAGTTGAGAACATGTTTCTCAAAACAGCTTGTGAAGATGTTATATGATAAGGAATAACCGTTTCTCAGGATTTCAGAATAGAAAACCCCCACCAATAATTCAAGCCAGGAAAAAAATACTTTCAAATAATTATTCGCATATAGATACTTCACTTCTAGCTAGCATCTGCTTACTTCCATCTCCGAGTATCATTACTACGACGTTGAGAAAGAAAAGGTCCTGAGATGCTTCAGAAATAATCCTACTGCATTTTTTTCTACCGCATGGCACAAGGTGCTGCTGAGTGAAATAGTAGGGGTCCAAGTGGTATATATTACTTGAAAAAGGAATTTGCTATACGGCTTTTTTTGGGTTATTTATAAGTAGAAAGAATGGCGGAGAGGAATTTTAGATATATATAGTTGGATTGATAAATTTCCCACAAGTACTTCTTTCCCTTCCTCTCTTTTCGAGATACTTTGATCGCGTGCCACTTAGCCCAGAATTAAGAGTCAAACACGCGAGTGTATGGAGATTTTCAGACTAATCTCCATGTTCATTTACTCAATGAGTTGAGACTCTCATTAATAAAATATTTGAGAGATATCAAGTATCGTCAAAGACTTCAAAGGAGGTTGGAAATTTTGTCTGTACCCCTCACACCTGATATCTATTACCATTCCCATTCGCAGTTTTATTCTCATGTCCTAATATCAAAACCGTGGAACCAATTCTACCCCATATCAGCCGTTCGTTCTTCAGTCCTCATTCGTAACCACCAATACACTCACATCCCGCCCTTATATCCATAATATACCGATACTCTGCTCCGAAATACGCATCGAATTTGAATACATGGTCAAAAAGAGAGAGCTGAAGCTACCCCCCATGAACTATCATCTCGAAGCGGGAAGAGGAAGACAGGCATAGGCATAGAAATTGGCGTAAGTTGAGCCGTGCTACGTTTCAGATATGTGAAGTTCATACTGCAGCTGATATCCATAATTACTGATCGTAGTTATAAATTACAACTACCTCTCAAGTCTCAACAGATCTAAGAAAAATTTGAATGAAACCGAAACGTGAAGACTCTCAAGGTATTGTTCGAATATGGCCATCTACCAGACTTGCGTTGCGTGCTACTCTGCGTTCGCGTATCTACCTAACTTTAGATAAATATTGATACAATCGTATTCCAAACACCCAAACATCCCTCGTAGCAAGCCAAATCAGCCTCAGCTCAGCTCATCTTATCCCACAACAGGAGATAAAATATCACGTGCCTTCCCGTCTTTTCGTGTCACCACCCATCATGTGTACACGACGTATGCACTTACACTTGCACACGATCTCACAAAGCTCACTCATCTTGCATTTCCAGGCTGATCTCACCTCTAATCTCGCCATCTATTCCTCGCCACCCTCGCCACCGCATATGATGAGTCTTTGGCCTTCCCAACCTACTCCTACAATCCCCAACCATCTATCATTCGCATGAACACGCAAGTAAGATTCAATTACTGTGAGGGTTACAGTGGGAATTTGGAGAGTTGTATCTTATACATGTACTTCGACTATTTACTTTGACTATGTGCTTTACCCCGTCCTGACCGCTAGATTGTTGAAAGTTAATCTGGGGATGGGAGGTTCATGGAGAAACGAAGGAAGCCATAAGCTTATTGCATATAGCGGGTATATGAGTATGATGCGTGAAATAAATAAAGTCGGTAAGTGGTGAGTAATAAGTGGTGCGGTATGGAATATGGGAATGAATGGGTAGACTCGAGATGCTAAAGATATCCGGGGTAGTACAAGTACAGTCATCCATCCATCTACCTGACTCTTGACTCTTAACTCCGGCTCTAGTATCCAATTACAGAACGAAGAATCATAAAATTAGAAATTGTAAGTGACTCAAACCCGATCATCACATTCATATCCTGACTTTACTGTCCAAAAACATGTATCAGTCATATGTCATGTCCTCTAATATTCCAAATCCACTTGCCTCAACACAACACAACCCCCGAGACTCTCATCACAAAAAAAATCAAGACTCGAGATACAAGAATCCCGAGATTGTCCGGTTCCAGATCAAACTAATAATCTTTTAAGAATCAAAAGAGGAAAATGATAAAATAGTAATGGAGTCACCTGTATCCGCGACGACGTGGCGCAGTTTATCCTTTCATTTTATCCACGTTTATCCATAGGGCTTTACTTGCTTGCTTGCATATACCAGTATCCATCTATCCTATGCAATATGCAATATCCAACCGGCGAATCCGGCGAATCCGATCATCAGTCAACCTTGTGGACGGCAGAAAGATTTTGACACCGTACATCATACATGCTATCCGTCTGACTGGCTTTGCATATCCACTAACATCAAGCAAGAATTATTGGTTCGATACACATGTGAAAGTCGATCTTTCCAAATCACGTATCTAGCTCTAGAACATCAATTTCTCAATTCCATCTGCTTCTGATTTATGGGTTGGAACCAGTAGGCAGACGCCAGATTCCAGATGGACACAGGGAAACTTATCTATCCGTCTGCCGAGTCGCCCGCCAGCTAATAGAATACCTGGTACATACACATGTACAGAGTCCGGAAGATACAGCAAGAAATATATATCCATTGATCCATCTTTTCGTGCATTGAGGGTGGAGATACACACATACATACATACATATCGATAGTGCCTCCCGGAGAAGACAGATAGATACATTTTGTTAGTAAATGCTCTGTGTGTCTGCAGTTATGGATTCGTATATTATGAATTCCAGACGAGTCGAATCCTTGAGTTAAGTAAGCGTAGAACAAATTAGACAACTATACAATTTCGATTCCTTTACTACTATTATTCATTTAGATATTCTGATGAATTTCGTAATTGGAATTGAATCTCAGATATACACTTTACATTATGTATACTTATTTATAAGGAGTATAGCAGTCATTAAACATCAACCATCAATTTCATATTATTATCATCCGCCTCCCTAACCTAGATACCTAGATACCTAACCAAGAACTTATATTCATCCCGAGAATCTACACCTCTATACCTAATATACGAAAAAGAGTTACCTAGGGAGTTTTCAAATTCGGATTAGGTATATAATATAAAAGATACATACATCTATCCCATTTCGATTTCGATTTCGATTTTCATCTCCATCTATCTTCTTCTTGCCACTCTCACACACTCTCTCATGTACAGCGTCTTCTGCGATACGATACGATGCATGCGATGCGATGTGACGAAATATCCCATTCGTGAATCACATCCCATCTTGCCCCTCATTATGGGCGATATGTGTCAAGGCCTTAACTTCTCTACAGGTTACTTCCCAATAGGTTGCAGTGCAGAATCCGATACGATATATTGGATTTCTCGCCCATCCACGCATGCTTCGTCCACAATAAACCAATCATGAATCATAGAAAGAAGAAAAAGAAGAGGTACATCGTAGATCCGTTATTAGGCTTCAATTTTTTCACTTCTTTTCAATAAATTACCCCGCCAATGCATATACATACAGTACATACTCGTACATATTTTGGCGTGGGGGACGGAGTCGGAGAGCACACGTGGGTCGGGTAGAAGGGAAGAATAGGAGGGGTAAGAAAGAAAAAAGAAAATGTATAAATAAATGTACTCGTATTTTCACGATATATCATCATGATGGCAAAAAATCATGGATTTCCAGAAAACAAATAGGATTCTTTGCCGTGGAGTATGGAGAAAGGCAAGGAGGAGAAGAAGATGGAGATTCTTCGCGCTTCTATCGATAATCATAATTTATAATCATAATTTCAATCCTACTACACGCATGCATCATATCATTACTAGAAACTTGTGGGGACGATCTATAGACCCTTTGCTGTCGATCAAAACTCAAAAGAAATCCATCAGAAATCAGGGTTTCAGATGAAAATAATCCTATTTCAAGAAAGTATCTAGACTCGTCACTCGTCACTTGTCACTCTATCGTAGAGTTTTTGTATGGAGTAGTGGGAGAAATTTTTTTTCCAGACAACTGACCTGTATCATCCATACAACCATCATCCATTACTGTACGTATTTTCCGAACCGAGCCAATCTAATTTAGTAACAGCAAGATTCTCCATGTACAGATTGTGTATATTCTGCAAAGGGGACATGGATTGTGATTGGTTATTACCAATTAGTTAGTGATTTCTCTTGTAAATTGTTACTTATGTAGCTGGCTCGCCTGGCCGTGCGGTCGGAAACTAGAGAGGTTAAAATTGGATGATCTTTTGTTCTCGAGGAGTCTGGAAACCTTTCGGATTGAGGTTGAGGGGGAACTTGATTTGGGAGGGATGGGATGTTGTATTGGGGGGGGGGAGGATACGGAGTATAGCGGATAGATGGAGGGAATGTACATACAGCAGACATACATACATAGATCAGAGAAGATCCTTCGGAAGAATATTGATGGAAGAGAAAATGGAAGAATAGAAGAATAGAAGGATTTTATTTCCTACTTTACTGCATCTGTCTTGTTTGTACGAGAATGAATCCCGTAATGAATTTTCCGATATCAGATCGAAATAATATACACACAGTGCACACATCTACGCGTAGACAAAGCTCAAGCTCAACTGCATCTATCCATCTACCATATTATCTATCTAGAAGAATTACTAATCAGGGTCCTTTTCCTCCCTCCCTCCAGTTCCCCAATCACCATCTGGCACATTTCGATATACCTACCTAGATCCTACTCCATACATACTTCCAACATACTTCATACATGCAGTGTACATGGGTAATCCTATCATCAAAATAAACATGGTCACCCTTCTGGCCTGTGTAATTTCCTCCACGGGCCTTCATACATACATACATACAGACATGGTACTCCATACCCTCTGCGTGCACAATGCAGTCTGTATAGTATACCGTATCCCTACTTCAAACAAGCCATTCAACGTGTTTTTCCCCTTCTATAAAAAAAAAAACTCGAGGTACCTGACCCTGTGTACCTGTCTTCTCCAGGCTCTCTGCTTGTAGCCACTCTGGATTTCGTGGCTATCATTTCTTATATACAAGTATAATGCTTTCCCTCCCCATATCCCCCCATTCAGGGTCTTTTTTAATTCAATTTTGGAGTCAGTCGGTAGTCGAATTAATATATCTTTCTTATTGTACTCTGTGCTATACCACTATCTAGGTGTAGGTACATATACACATACTGGTATTGACTATACTGAGGATTTGTCGATTCTAATGCTTCTAATGTTAATTACTTCGTCAAGCCATCAAGGATGAATGAATGAATGAATGAAAGTTCCAGGAATCAAAAATCGAATAATTCCGGTATGGAAATGCGAAGGGGGGGAGTCGGTTACTGGTGGCGCTAATTGAAACCCTTTTATTAATATGTACAGTAGGTGACTCGGGTGGTAGACAGTACTGTAGGTAGTTTTATCTCCGAGGTTATAACTCAGTTAATTAGTTATCTTCGAACCGAATAATTGGATTTCTACCGTATCCTGTCCTAACCCTTATATTTTCCGAAGCAAAAAACAAAACAAAAACAAAACAAAGTCAGCCAGTCAGTCAGTCATACCCGAGGTTGTATGCGGAAATCCAGGGATCGATCCATCCATGAATTGTCGCATGCATGGGAATACTGATTCGAGACAGAGATGTTAAATTTCATCCATGACACAGTAGCCAGCCCATTAATTGATCGATTGATCGAACTCTCACCTCACAGTCACAGTCACAGTCACAGTCACAATTTCTATCACGATGGTGATCTGGGTGGGATATTGTGTAGCTACCTACCTAGTCATCAAGCGAAATTCGAACCGCCTCAAACTCGGTACTCTGTTTACTACAGTAACAAAACTACTCGTACCAATTCCATGTGTAAATAAACAAACGCTCTACCAGTCCACTAGTCTACTAGTCTACTAGTCTAGGGATAAACAAGTAGTTCGTACCCAGTCACAGACTCACAGTATGCTAATTGAACCGGAGCTTTTTTGGTATTTGAATTTGGATTTGGATTGTAGCGGAAATTTTGTTTTATTTTTTGGGTATGGCATGCATGTATGGTAGGGAGGGTATGGTGGTATATCAGTATGAGTATTACAGTATTATAGTATATGTTACCTGGTACATGTACTGGTACTGGTAGATTTACCTGATATCTATAGACTTCAAAAGCATACTCTGTGTACAGTTGATAGGTAAATATCTGTAGATATTTTCGTATCGGATATGTCAACATTATACATCCATCATATACATACTCCCTCACTCACTCACTCATCCCGCCTAGGAACAAAAAATACCATGAAGGTAGAGTAAACTATCTCTCTCCCTAACATGATATATGTATGGTCAGTAGATCGATGCAAATCTCAGTCCGAAAATCCAAAAATGACAGGACAAAAATACACTTTATATATATAAGAACCATCCCATTCATCCAGATTCATCTCCATACCTCTATACCTACGTACATATACAACACAATACTCTGCCCAGCTGCCCATCTACCAATCTAACACCCCAATCCCAATCCCAGCCCTCAAAATCCAACCAACCAGCGTGTATCAATTTCAATTTCAAAGTTTACACATCTCCTCTCATCTCATCTCATCGCTGCATCCAGACTTCTTCTCCTTCTTCTTTCTATCCCGTCAAATCAAATCAAATCAAATCAGGTAGATCACCAGACATGAGCAAAAAAGCAAATCTCAAATTTCCAATCTCAAAATCCAAAAAAAAACATTAAGAGATTAAAATAAAAGACTGATCAACGTTATCCGCTGTTGATACTCTCTCTGTACATACTGTAATTACCGTAGACAATGGATTTTCATTTTTATTCCCCTGATTGATTTTCCCGAGTTTTTGATAGGGTGGTAGGGGTGGTAGGCGAAAGAAGTTGTAGGGAGAGAGGGGAGATAGGGAGGAAGGGAGAGAATGGATTCTCCTTTGCGATATTTTTGGGATAAGTGGTAGAAGGGAGGAAGAAGAGAGAGAGAGATTAATAAAATAAAATGGTCAAGTTATCGTTGATAAATAAAAGCATAACTACTCGTATATATACATATATCTTGCAATATAGTTTAGTGCTCTCTCTGTATATAGTGATAAAATTTAGGTTAATTTATATACCACATACGAGTACAACGCAATACAAATCATATACCAGAGTATATCGTATTCGGAAAATTCTCTTTCCACTAGTTTCGCAGGTGCGAGAGATGTGGTTTCTTAGTTTCATAGTTTTCATACTCTGTACTGACTGTACTGGAAAGCTAGCTAGCTACCTAATGTCTTTCATGTTCATGTTCATGTTCATGTCATATCAAATTCATACTCCGTACACTACACTACACCATACCACGCACAAAGAAACCATGAACCGCATACTGCAATTATATCGCAAGAAAAGCTCAAGGCACAAGTGAGTACATATAGCGTACCTCTAAAAAGGTTAATACTGTATGTACTGTATGCACTCTGTAAACTGCAAGCGATGAGCTAGCTATGTATGTAGTTGGGTAAATTTTTGATTCTTCGATTCATCATGATATGATATGATATACTTACTGTACTAATAATACAGTATAAATATAAGTTGTATTGGATTTCTTCGTATAACTCAGAGTACATACATATATATACTGTAACGTATATGGATGGATGGATAATTACGGGTTAAAGTTCTTCATTTCACTGCCACGAGAAGACTGGACCTCTCGATGTTCAAGGCTTTGGCTTTGCATTTGGCTTGGAGAGTCGTGGGTTGGCGGGATCGGGATCAGCAGCTGGTCTGGTCTTTTTGTCTTTTTGCCTGTATGTCTGTATGTCTGTATGTACTTCGTATATATGTATGTATATATATATGTAAGTCCGAATTCAATTTATTATTATTAAATTTTCAATTTATCACCGAGATAATCTTCATATGGTGTGGAGTGTTTTCCCATTGCAGATTGGGGCGCGAAAAGCTATGGAGATATACAGAGTATAACGTATAACTGTTTTCCTCGGTAAAACAGGGATGGATGGATAAGCCGTTTTGCTGGCTGGGGTGGCTCGGGTGGCTGAAGATGGCGCATGCAATAATAGCCTATGGATTCTGGAGTACGGGAGGGGAGTCGAGAAAGTTACTGGTAGTATGATGGGAATGTTCGTGTATAGACAGACAGATAGACAGACAGACAAGGATAAAAAGTGGTACTGTACTGTACATATGAGTGTATGATGAACATATGAAGCAATATATTTACAATACTCCGTATATTAATGGATCGATCATTCGAATCGCCCAAGGGTTCTAGAAAGTCGAGGATTGGAAATCAAGTTTTGCATAATTCTTGATTCTGCTTCATAAAATCCTTCTGTATATCCGTCAGCCGAGTGCAAGTAATAAGTGATCTTCATTCATTTATTCTAAGTATAGAAAAATTGTTGGATGGGAAATTAAAAACTTCACTTGATTGATACTAACAGGCAGTTCTTGTCGGGAATGTTACCGTTGTTATTCATATTGTGGTTATTAGATGGATACTGTACTCTATACCCATGATTGCTATTGATGGATGGATGGATGGATTGAAATTTGAATAGATGATAAATTAGGAGGTGAGTCAATAATATATTCCTTTACCAAGCTAAATGATTCTATTCTCAGAAGATTGAGAATTGAGATGGCGCTGAAGAGATTTGTCAAACCTCATGGAAAACAATTCCTACTACATACATACAAATCTATCGGTCAAGACTGAATCGGTTGGCGGATGTGTAACTGGACATCAATCAAGTCTCCCAAGAAACAAATGAATGACTCAATATAACCGACGCTTTTTGAATCTGAGACTTTCTTCAAACCATAGCGGATCACCTTCTTCCCAGCCTTCTCTTCTCTTCCTCTTCTGTTTGGTGGACATACTTATATCCCTAGTACAGAGTAGTGAGCGACATACATTTGTTGTTTCCATCGACTGCATTTGCATACACTTTCCTAAGCCTAAACCTAAGCCCAAGCTCAAAATTGTAAATTGTAAAATAAGGATGGATCATCTTGCACGTTGAGATGGGGTGAATGTTTGAATTTGGGCCAGTCAGATTAACTTCTTTGGAGGCTTCCAGCTGGGCCCATCCTTTTGATGGCCACGCTGGCAATGTTAAGTTTAGCTGCTCTGGTAACAAGAAAAATAAAATCAAGTGGCCGGCGTACGATGTGTGTACATTGCACCGTTTGTTTCCCAACTTCCTAGTATACAAGGGCAAAATTGAATAAAGTTGATTGGTAAGGTTAAGGTTAATCTTTGTGATGGAGATATAGTTTTGTTGTGGGATTGGTTGTTGAGGGAAGAAATAGCCTGCTTGCGTTGTGATTGTGATGATGATGATGATGATGATGATGATGGATGGTGGATGGTGGATGTTCTTATTACGAATTTGGTGTAGTTAGTTTAACATCACCCTCTTCCTATTTTAATCCATCAAGACGTCAAGAGATGTCATGATTGACGTAGTTGGTAAAGTCATGTTGTAAGAAAGTGATGAGCCATGGAAGAGAGGGAGGCAAAACATAGGCAAAAGAGGAGGATGGAAATCTTGAATTGAAGGGGGAACAATAACCATACGGAGGAAAGACGGACGAAATGATTGAATTGATGTCACATGCTAGATGTGTTTTTGCCTTTGGACATTCTAACCAATAGAAATGAATGGATATTGAAGGTTAGAGATGGATATCAGATTTGAGGTAGGGAGGGAGGGAGGGAGTGAGGGAGGGAGTGAGTGAGCACCTAGCATTTGAATCTTGAATCTTGAATCTTGAATCTTGGATCTTGATACAGTCAAAAATCAAGAAATGAAAGATTAATCTACTTTTCCATTAACCAATGACAATTGCATATCATCCCATTCTTATCAATTCTTATATATTGTCTCTAAAAAGAATAAAATCTTATTATACTCTGTACTCTGTAATGCACTCACCTCACTCATTATCACCACCAGATGAATCATGAGCTGCTTACTTTGCCCTAAACAAGTAGTGAAAAGTATAAAGATGATAGATCCATATCTCATGAATTGTATGAATACTGTACTCGGGGTTTCTATATTCTATAATTCCCTCCTCGGTCACCACTATTACTACTACTACTACTACGCTAAAAGGAAAGTCTCTCTCTACTTTGGTCATGAGAGATGAGAATATATTCAAAACAAAGAGCAAGCAGCACCATACATACATCCACCGTACATCGATACTTTGTCCAGAGTCCAGACAGAGGAGAGTACAGAGTATACATACCAATCCACCTATCAAATCATATCAAATTCAATCACTCACTCCATCACACACAGCCAATTCCACTAGAGCTTAGATATCAATCTGCACCCTAAATACGATGTACTCTCACTCCACCAATTCCCACTCCACTCCCATACTCTGTACACTCACTGCTGAGCCACTCATCAAACCTTGTGAACCCGTTTTATTACAATGTTACATGTTACATATTACATACAAAGTACCTGGTCGTGAGGGTATTATTATTTTATTATTTTTACTCAAAATTACCGGGTACTATTATTCCCCACTTTAATCATCCATGCCAATCCTATCTCTCAATCTTTGCAGTACAAGGTACATCTGGGAACAAGCTAACTTTCTCTCCGAATCCACTTTCTTCATATTTATTAGACGGACTGGACTGAGCCGAAGACAAGAACGAGACAAGAATCTTTTATTTATTTACGGAGTAGTCGTAGGGAGAGTGGAGAGAAAAGAAAGAAAAGAAAAGAGAGAAAAGAGAGAAAGACAGGAAAAGGAAAAGAAAAGAAAAGAAAAGAAAAGAAAAGAAAAGAAAAGCATCTTCCCCGTCATCCTCCTTAGCCTCATTAGCTTCCTCTTTAGCTCTCTTTTTCAATTTTTTTTTTTCTTCTCTCTCTTTGATATTCCCCACTTTTACGCACCAAAAAAATCATTTCATAACTTCTTCTCCTTCTTCTTCTTTGATTCGTAGAAAAGGGAAAGGAATAATAAACATTGAGCCCACGGGTAACCCTAAGGTTTATCTTACCCTAACAACACTAATAATAACAATCCATCCATCCATCATCTTTTCTTCCTCCATCTTCTTGCATTTCTATTCGAATTCCTTTTCCATCACCACCACCACCACCACCACCACCACCACCACTTCTTCTCTTCCTCTGTCCATCAATTTCTACCTTTTTCCTTTGAATAGCTTGGAGAAGTTTTTGAAATCGTCAAAACTCCCCCGTTCATCTATTTCTCAATAGAAACAAAACTTCCATCCTATACATCTGAAAATTCTATCCTCTTTTACCTACTCTCCCGCATTTTCCCCCCATACATCCTCCGAACATATACGACCTCGATTTCTTTTTACGACCCGATTCTCCCTTATACTCCCTCCCCTTTCGACAACAGGTCTACAGGTCTACAGGTCCTACACTGCCTGTATCTATTTGGGAACGACACTCTACAATTTCGAAAGGAATTTGTATTGGTTTGAAAGAAATTTAAATTCATCAAAAGTTTATCCTCTGAAGACTTCATTGTCAAGAAAAGGTTCGTACAATCATTTTTACATACAATTTCAGCTTGTTTTGGATTCCTGGAACACCGTCATATCATTTTACATTCCCGTCATCCCGAATACATCAATACCACCACAACAACCACGAATTGTCCATGGCAACATTATACGAATCAAATCCAATCTCACACATTTCCTCGTATTTATTACCAACACTGTTTATCTTCTCAAACACTTGAGAAATGATTCATATTCACACAACAATATTCATTTATCCTCTTCGGCCTTTCATTTAAACTCTTGCGGAGTGGTCTTCGAGATTTTCAAGATACTTCTCGGCGTTCAGGCATTCGCATTCACATATTCGAATATCAAGTCGCATCTTTGTCACGTCATCGTCTTTCATTTTGGTGTATCAGAATTGCCACAGACTTTCATTTTACGACTAATTTTATATTCATGTGGATATTCACTAATAATTCTAAAGGATTAATCTAGAATTTCAAGGACTCGGGATAGATCTGCACACCGTTTTGCATATTCGATTACTTCCTACAAGTTTGTGTCTTTGCTACCTGAACGCTGGTCAATTTTTCACATCGACTTTTCTCGCACCATCAGGAATACTTGTTTTTCAATCACACCATTTGCAATCATCATCTTTTCAGTCATACAAAAAGTCTTATTTAATTATCAACTTTTACCTTGAACAAAATCGATTGATGGCGCATACACAACAATAAATTTCAACCTCACTCTTCAATTAAATATCCCTTGTCAACCCGACAACCACGATAGGATCTCATTCAATCCGAAGCTTCATTGTTTAGTAGTATCAGTCAACTCACTTGCTTGATTCATCAACTAGCATACTCTTACCTACTATTACAACCATCAGCAAGAAATACTTTCTTGCTACCCGACTAGATTCCAGAGAATCTCGTCGGACTCCTTGAAACTTCGCCCATCATGGTTCCCGGAGGTGTATGTGCTCATCTGGAATATCAGATTGAGGATATGACAGACTATGTGGCCGAGATGACACAGAGACTTGTTGATCCCAACACAACAGCAGCGTCATCGGATTTCCGAAAGTTTGTCCTCGGACTCCTTTCATCAACTCGTCTTCCTCATACGACCATTCTTCTCGGTATGAACTACCTTTCGAACCGAATTCAACGGCGGCCCGAGATGGTTTCAAGTGGCGGTCCGATGTGGAGACTCTTGACTGTTGGCTTGCTTCTGGGAAGTAAGTTCTTGGATGACAACACCTTCCAGAATAAATCCTGGTCAGAGGTCAGCGGTATTCCAGTCGCCGAACTCAACCAAATGGAGCATGCGTGGTTGGAAGCCATCGAATGGAATTTGTATGTCGATCTCGACAACAGTGACGCGTACCAAGCATGGATTGCAAATTGGAGCCATTGGTCTGCAGACAGGAAGAAGGTGAAGGCTGCTACTCTCGAGCGCCTTTCCGCTCCACCTACTCCTTTGACTCCTATCGATACCAATGTTGCGCGCCGTTCATCCAATGCCAACTACAGAGGTTACCCCAAGAGCGCTACACAGGAGCGACAACAATATGTTCACTACGAGCATCCTGCTTGGGCCAATCATTCATATCCTACCCCTCAACATACGCCACCATCTGTTCCTGACTCGGGTGTCACTACTCCTGAATATTTGAGTGCTACTAGCACAGGTCCTCAATATGACTGGAATGCCGCTGCGTACAGCCAATATGCGAAAGCGTGCATGGCCACAGCAAATGCTCCTTACGTTATGCCCGATATGTCTACTCGATTCCACAATCAATGGCCTCACCAGTACAGCCCTCACCATTACAGCCCTTCGCATTACTTTCACCGATACAGCTTGAATATCTGGAACCCTCAACCGTCAGAGTACTCTTCGCAAGGAAAGCAGCCCTACTTCATGCCTCATCACGCATATGGAGGATACCAAACTGTTGTTGGTTGAGCAAGTCTCAGGCTTATCGATCCGTTTAACCCTACACCACGCCATTCTTACAGCGCAAAATTTGTCGCTACAAAAGTTCTTGTTTTCAATTATTTCCTTTTAAGTGGCCTTTCAAGCACATATCACGTTTACAAAAAAGAGGTGTTGTCAATGGTCTACCTAATCTCCTTTTTATCAGATTCAGGGGTTACTCGATAATAAATTACACGGAATTCATGTCCGACTATCACGATCTCGAGTTGCGTTGCGCCTTCCGGTGGCCGCCTCGATCTTACGACTTTACTTGTTTTCAAACACATCAACGGCGTTACCTCGAGCGAATTTAGACTCTTTTCTTTGTTTTCTTTGTTTTCTCAAAAATGGGTTGGGCATGGGGACCTTGAAGGTTTTTGGTCTGGAGTTTTGGGTTTTCAGGCTTGGGAATGTTTACTAACTAAATTCCGGGGTTTCTTTGCACATTTTGTCTTTTAGACCTTTGTGCTCGAGTTCAGAGCTATACAAAAAATTCATAGCAGCCATTCAGGGGCTCGCTATCGCAAAATGTAATTATGGACAGTTTTCTTTTCATTTCTTGCTTTTTGGCTGTTGCTTTTCATGAGCAGTCTTCAAAAAGTAAGCTTCTTGTACTATGTTTTTTGTTATTCTGGATCCCCCGTCGACTTCTCACTAATTCTGGAGAGTTGACTTGCACAAAAATGGCTTGGTACACGGGATGGATTGCGTTTGTTCTTGTTTTTCAAACATTTTTTCTTTTTCACAAATGATGAATAAAAACTATTCGGATTTTGATGAATCAAAGACATATGGGGAACATTTGGGTGGAATGTAGGTGGTTATGGCACGCGAATTTGATATCTTTGCGTGGAAGATTGGGTCACTTCAGGAAGGAGGGAAGATTCTATTGTGGTCGAGGTTCAACTCACCTGGCTAATTATGCCACACTTTACTTTTCTACCAAGATGAGTTTAGTCAAAAATGCATTTTAGCTGTGTGCTTGCACATTGCAAGTACTTCGTAACAAAAAAGGGCATGCTTGGGTCAAGGGGTTCAATATCAGTTGGGGCTCTGGATACAAGACAAAGATGGACTTTTCCTCTTTTTTTTTTCTTTTACGAAACGATTTTATGATGGGTTCTTGATATCCTGAGTTAATACTCGATTTTTTTCGACCGGTTTTTTTTTTCTCCAAAGGTGGTGAGGTGTGGAATTGAATGGATCTGGTTGTCTTCTATTTATCTTCTTGGAAGGGATGGGGAGTAAGATAAAGTTTATTATACCATTTGGGAGGTTTGCATGGAATGGATTGGTATTGAGCTTGATGCATGGATGGGATATATAGATTGAGGACCTGGGAAATTGGAGAGGCGCGGATGAAAAGATATGGCAATTCTGATCGTCCCTCACTCAAAACGAATGATATGGAGGAGTGAGGAAACAAACCTTTGAGTCTCAAAGGAAGGCAAAAGACGATGGTGTATGATCTTTTAGATTAATGGAGAGTTTATTGCCTTAATTTTTTGCACTTGATACTTGTGATTGATTATATGTGTGTGTGTGTGATTGTGTGTATGATTATGAATATGAAAGCCCATGGCTGTCTTGAGCATCAATATCATTATCAGTTTTAATACTATATGATTAGTATTTTGATATTTATAATTCTATATCTTATAAAAATGAAGAGTTTAGTAAAAAGATATTAGTGTCATACGTAGACCCTGATCTAGTTATTGACGAATATATAGTCACGTGATAAATACCTATACACGTCATGTCCGTATGTTAGCTGAACAGGGTGAGGGTGAGGTGAGGATGTAGATATAGTCGATCCGCCTCTGCCTAACGCAACCGCGGTACATTCTTGGGTTTGAATGTCCCGCGAGGAGGTCGAGTCTCTTGCTCGAGGTCGTCCAGATGGCCTGCTAAGCTAAGCTAAACTAAACTCTATCAAGGCAGTAGCAGAAGGGTTAGGGTTGGCTGGGATGGATGGGTGGAATTGATCGCATTTTGATGTGCGGATGCTGGGGTTCTTGGTGTGGAGGTGGGGGCACTGCTGTGATGGGTGAGGAAGGAGGGGGGCGTTGTTGAAGAGTTGGATAGCTTGGTTTGTGAGATGGTTTCGGAGCCATGTTGTCGATTGCAGGTGCGTTGATGTATGTGTATATTGTGTTAGAGCCCTTGTGCGTTGGGTACAGAGACCGAGAGGAAACCTCCTTATAACTCCCCCCTTCCCCTTCTACCCTCGGAGGATTTATAGTTCCAATTTGTATTTATACGATTATTGTTATTTTCTTATGTTAGTATGTAAAATTGTTATGTAATTATATATATGATTTAGTCCGGTATGAAAAACGACTATATCCCTTGCAAAAGATTTCCGTCAGAAAAACTTGGCACGATGATTTTTCTCGCAGGCTATAAAGGATTATGGGGACCAAGAGGCAGTATTTGTGTGTGCCGAATGGATGGACTTAGGGAGAGGGTTGGAGCAAGCAGGAGTAAGTATAGGGTGAGAATTTCATTTTACAAGGAAATCCTAGAGAGAATTGTGAGATTTCGAGATGTAATGACGGTGCCATTTCAGGGAATAAGACTTTTCTCTTTCAGGTGTTCAACAAACTCAAAGGTAAATAGAAAGTATTAAAGTGTATAATAAACTCCTTTAGATGTTCCAACTTCCATTCGAAGGAAACAATATAAGAAGAGGTGCTATGCCAACAGCCCAATATGAGAACGGGTCAAGGACATCATTCAGGTGACCTTAGAGCCAACAACTTGTGAACTAATTGTTTACACGCATTCGACTTATAGGAATGCGAGTAAGTATTGAGATCATATATAGAAGCAAACTAGGACCGAGAAGGTAATTTCGTGAAGCAGAACGAAGGCTTTTGGACTTTTGGACTCTAGACATCTAAATATAGTTCTAGTGCTAGCTGCAACTTTGCAAGACCAAAGAAAGTAACTTTACCCTCTAGTTTCCCAATTTATATTAGCACATCAACGACCGAACAACCTTTTAGGCTTGGTGGTTGGATATTTCTCCACATCGCGAGGCATCAGTCGTAGAACTACCAGTACTTAGAGTTTTCTTTATCATATTGGTGCAAAATAATAGTCTTGATGACTAAGCACAGCCTGATACCTATAAATTGGCGAGGCTGAAGTGTGGCTTCTCCTGCCGATGAGGTGTTTTATACATTTGTCTATAAAACACAAAGTTATCGAACGCAAAAAACCCCCACTATCATTGTCCAGGTCTTTGGCAGTTTCAAGGCATATCCAAGAATTGGACTTTCGTAAAATCATAAATCATTTTCATTTCGCACAGCGATACCTTCCAACATACAATAAGACAGGTTCGCCCTGTGAGAGGATAAGATGGTTGCGCCAGCTGTTCCTGAAATCACCGAAGAGATCGTTCACGAATCTATCGATGCGCGATCTGAAGTTTTAGCAGCTCTAAGAGAATTGGGCCCACCCGATCTAGTTCAATTGATAAAGCAAGCGCCGAGGAATCCAGGAAAGCAGATTGGTGTGTATCATCATGTCACCGGCGTTGACGCATCATCATCGGCAAGTCTAGCGGCATATATCAACACCCTTACCTACAAAGAAAACCACCAGTCTACGACAAAGATAGTAGAGGGTGTATATTGGTCGGTCCAGAAGTCTGTCAATGCGAAGCGGTACTGACTCCCATTAGTTGTTACAATGCCTTTTCTCGACTGGACATGCGCGTCCATGTCACAATTCCAGGAAGCGTTGAGAGCTATTGTATCGATGAACGAGGCGATAAAAGGACGACCACCGATGAGTTATGGCTGGAAACATATTTGTGCAGTGTCCTTCGGGCATATTCATATGCTGATGATGGAAGTGGAGACACGATTCGAAAGATAATTGGAGTTAGGCGATTTAACCCGGTGACAACGACAGAGACAGAGCATAGATTCCTCCAGGCTGCCGAACAATTGTTCTTTAGAGGTACGGCTTTCAATGCGTCGGCAAAACCAGGGCTAACTTCTGTAGGCTGGCAACTCGGATCCGATTCGATCGTTCAGGTTCCAAATAATGTCTCGAATCATCTAACAACAGGTCTTCTAAAATACTTTCAAACCACTGGGCGATATGCCTCTGGAATCAATCTATTCGAAAAGCTCCGAACTCGAAATATTGAAGTTTCCTCCCTCTTAGCCAAGGTCCTGTTTATGGGCAATGAGGAGGTACAAGCTGTCAGAGTTTTACATGAATCTGTGAAGCAGTCGCCAATGGATTATGTTATGCTTGACACCCAAGCGGAATTTTTGAAGAAGAAGGCAATGGACCCGAACAAGCCAGAACTCAAGACTGAGAGATTGCAGATGGCCCTTGGTTGTGCAGATCGAAGTACTATCGCTGCGCCGAGTGAATTTGGAACATGGGCACGCTTAGCCGAAGTTTATGTTGCCATGGAAGATTGGGAGAATGCTCTTACGACCTTGAATTCATGCCCCATGTTTACATATCAAGATAAAGATGCACCTAACATGCCAGAGCCTAAGGAAATTCACCTCCCAACCCTTCCTGAGAGTAGGCTAGATGAGATCGATAGTGAGTCGGAGTCAAGGTTATCAGAACAAGTTCATCAAAGTCTTTTAAATCTACGTGCCGCTATGTACAAAGGTACTTTTAAGCACGCTTATAGTATATTAACAGAAATGACAGCAAAAATTGGCTGGGATCAACTTCTCAAGATTAGGAGTAATGTATTTGTCATGGAGGAGGAGTATAGAAGTGAAAAACAGCCACCAGTTGGTCAACAAGGTGAATCCACTGAGCGTAGTGCAAGCACCGACGTACTGAGAGGAAGTCCAGGTCCTCGTGCAAATGGCGATGACCATTCCGACGATGGAAAGAGTACGAATGGCGGTTCGGCAGCCCCTAAACCGAGCGTTGAGGATGGTAACGCAGCCGATGATTCTGTAGAGAAGCCCTCACATACTGTTGCAGCAGAGGAAGTGAAAAGTGGCAACGAAGATGTGAGTGACGTTCCGAATTTTCACATGAACCCGCTAACATTGAACAGAGCGAGACGACCGAAGAACAGCTTTCCCGATTCAATAACAAACGACTTTGCGAGCGTTGGCTGGACAGTTTATTCATGGTTCTCTATGAAGACCTTCGTATCTATACCATATGGAGAACTGAAATGGCTCAGTACCGTGCACAACAAATTCAATACAAGAAATCGGCCGAGGAATGGGAAATCCTCGGTTCATTAGCTGATAGGCTTCATCACCAACCGGAAGCTGTGGAAGCTTATCGCAATTGTCTTCAGATACGCTTCTCTCCCAAAGCATTGGCGGGAATTCTTGCTGAATTGGAGAAGAACAAGAATACTCGAGACACAGTTGCCAGTGTTATTAGACTTGTCACTTGGCAATACAGATGGTACTCGGAATTTTCCCCCGAGTTGCTATACACAATACGCACATTGATAGAGGATGAAGGTGCGGTGAAGGTTAGGAGTATTATTCAAGCGACAAGCTTACCACAAAACGTCTTGGACTTGACACACCACTATGCAGCACTTTGTGCGGCTTTTAGAAGTAGCGGCACCGAAGGATAAGGAACCTCTGAAGTAGAGCTCGAAAACAGAAGGTTCAGGAATTATAGGTGTGGAGCAGGGGCAGGAGCAGGAGATGGAGGTTTCATGTTTTAGAACTCAGCGGGTTAAGATGGGTTTGATATCCACAACTTGATAGGAACAGAAAGTTCGACTTGGTACAAATCATGTATAGTATACTATAATTGCTTTGAGCTGTAGAATAATTGACACATATACTTCTTCAATAGCTAAGCTACATTCTAGGATTCTGACACTAGCTCTGTCTTGACCTGCGCTAAAGAGTAAACATCATCTCATTCATGATTGAGAAGTATTGTTAGTTTGCCCTGCTGCTCTTTTCATATCATATCTTGCCCTTTCAACCCTTGAATCGATTTGATGCCTCTCGGTCGCTCGAACCTGATCCCATTCGGCTTTGCTTCTCCTTTCCTCCAACTCCTTTACCAATTTTTCCCTCTCCACACTTGCAGCTCTTTCCTTCTCCGCTGCCTTTCTCTTATCATATCTTGCCTTTTCCACTCTCGAATCAATCTGATTCCTCTCTGCCGCCCGAAGTTTCTCCTTTTCGGCTCTGCTTCTTGCCTTCTCCTTATTTGCAATTCTTTCCTCCTCCGCCCTCTCCGCAGCCTCCTGCGCCCTCTTCTCCTCCTTCTCTTTTCTCTGCTGATGTTCCGCCATCTGTCTATCATTCCTCTTCAACCCCTCCAACACCTTAATCTTATACGGATTCCTATCGCTCATCCGCTCCAAAACCCGTCTCTGCTCCTCCGCCAACACTTCATCCTCATCGTACAACTTATCCGCCGCTTCATGCGCGCGATTGCGCTTCTCCCGCATCTCGTGCATCACGTCGGTTTGCACGCGGATCTCTTCGCGAATCAGCGCATATTGTGCAGTCAGACGCGTGACTTTCTCCTTGACGTTCTCGTAGGACTTTTGCGTGTTCGTTTCGAGGAGATAGGCATGGGTGAGATCTTGCGAGAGGGGCCGCGTCGATTGTAGTCTTTGGTGCTCGTCGATGAGGTGTCTCTCGTCGTCTGGGAGATTGCTCTCGCTGCGGGAGAGGGAGAGATGGGAGAGGAAACTCGGGACGGAGCTTTTGGCTATGGGTCTCTTGGTTTTGGTGGATGCGTGAGGTGAGGGGGAGGGGGATCTATGATTATTATCGCTTTCGTGATGACTCCCGTTGTCGGAAGCTGGATCACCACTCCGTCTTGCGGAGTTGGACGAGCTGCCTGCTTTGGTGCGAGATGAATTGTTCGATCCCCCATGGCTGTTATGATCACGATGTTTACCGCCCTCCGTGTCCGATCCGCTTTTGAGGGAACTCGCGGTGTTGGCAACTTGAGTGCGGGATGAATTTCCAGTCATGTTTGGTGTGGATGAATTAGACGAGCTGGTGTTGCTCGGCGTCGTTAGTGTTTTCTTCTGGTGGGTTTTAAGTAAGGCACTCATGATCGCTGGATTTTGAAGAGATGATATTGTCAGTTATATAATTGCATTTAATGCAAATGACAATTCCTTATATACTGGTTAGATAATTTATCTATACAACTACGATCTGACGTCCGGAATTTCCAACAGTATGGATGGGCGCTTAATCTTGCAGAGACTTTTAACGACAGTCCTGGGTTTAGGCCGGGTCAGATACGGTGGCGAGAAGGAACCGTTAATAGGCTACGATAGTTATTGAAAGCCAGGTTCTAGATCAAAAATAAGAGTGTTTGCTACCAACGCAAGAAAAATTAGTCAAACAACCTCCTGGAATCCAGATAACATGACATGCTCGAGGCCATTGAGTCAATTGATGGTCGCAAACGGGTCCCCGCAAATATTTTTACATTTGCTGTGAAGATGCTGAGTATGCTATTTGACAGTAAGAATGTTCTTTATCTATAGGTAACGGTCGTGCTGGTCGAATAGTCGGTGGAGAACAGCAGGGATCAATTCGACATAGGCCAGCAAGTGCCCAACTTTCTATCCTCTATACTGAATACAACACTTGCCCCCAACTGTAATGGATCTCCTTCCCAAATCACGAAATCTCTAGTCTCTTCTGAAACTTTCAGATCTAGGATTTTCTCGATATTACGAGAAACCAAATCCACAGCTTCACGTTTTGTGAGGCTGGAGTATTTAGCTGCCCAACCCGCTTCGATCGCGAGGTTGTGGAAATGTGATTCGCCTGTAAGTTTGATTAGATCATCCAGGGTTGATCAAAGATGGGAAATAGAGGTCGGAAAACTTACTGCCTTCACCTTCAATTGCTAATGCAAAAAACACACCTGCATCCGTAAGAACTGCCGCAGGAGAACGCGTTAGCGGAGGACCAGAGAGTGCACTCCGCTTTTCATATGTATCGGGCGCGCCACGATTTCGGGTCAGGATGAGTGGTGTTTTGGATTGCGCAATTTCTTTAGCTACGACATGAGCGCCCGCTCCGCCTAGAAGAATTAGATTGAGGGGCAACGGATGGTTGTTCTTTAATTTGATGAGCTGAAGAATATCGTACTATAATTTTATGTGTCAGTTTCAAAAGAGTAAGTAAGGGGAGATGAGCCAACTTCATTATCAACGTGTACCACTAGTGGAAATGATCCATTTGCAACAGTGCCATACACGTTGTTTTTGCCAATGTTATTGAATAGAATATGTTGCAGTTTTGCTATGGCAGAAGATACTGTAGGTATCGACTCAAATCCTATATATGTGGTTTAGTAGGTTTGTGCAAATTTTATAATGGCGACCAGACTTACTCTTGGCCATTTGACCGATTGAAAAGTGTAAAGCAACGTCGTCTTGAAAGATACCACCATCGAGGATGTTGTATTTACCATTAGTTTTGATACCCGTACTCACACCACCAAAGAATGTCTCAGAAATTGGTGTTGTGATTACTTGAGTAACACCACCAAGTCTTGCTCTAGAAAATCCACGTCCATCCAGATGGATCCCATACTTGGCGTGTATAATATTATCTGGGTCCAGCAGAGTCCGACTTTTGTCAAGAGAGCCATCTGAGGTTTCAGAGGCTGCGAGGATTTCTGCCAAGCCTAGACTGGGCGAGTAAGCAGTGAGCCCTGGCATTACAACACCTTCCTGGAGCTCAATAACAGTCGCCCCTTCATTGAATAGAGTAGTGCATTCCTGCTCCAAGTCTAGACAGACAATTTTGCCACCATGATATACCATCGTGAAGTTACTTGTGCCTGATGAGATATCCTGATGTGGCATCAAATAGCTTTGTTTAATGCCAGTAACAACAATAGTTTGATCGGAGTTGTCTAATTTGCTGCATAGACTTTCCTTCGATACTTGAGGAGTGCGTGATCTCGGTTTTACTAAAATCTGGTCGGGAAAGTGTTCAGCTGTATTTTCCGCAACTCTGACTGGGTCCAAAGTAGATTTCCCATCAATGTAAACTTGCAAAGGTGTAGATCCTGCGAGAAGCGGATGAGAATCCCACACTACAAGGTCCGCGTCATAACCAGGACGTACATATCCAACCCGATAGTCGATTCCTAACGATTTTGCTGGCACACTAGTTACAGATTGCAAAGCAAGAGCTTCGGAAAGATTAAAAGAATGTGCAGTCGCGGCTTGGAACCTGATTAACTATCTATCAGTCATGGTTTTATGCTAGCAAAAATCAAAGAGGCATACATTAAGTATTGTGCATTAGTTATTTCAAAAACGTGATCCTGTGAAGTGTTAGCTTTGGTGTATGCCATAAGAAAAGGGCACCCGACGGATTTGTATGCAACAGGAATCCCATTCTCAGCTAGAACACTTCCACCCCATAAATTGGCATCATACGCTTCCTTTTTGTAGAAACCGAATTCGGAGAAGGTCGCAATGGTAATGTTTCTAGTACAATATGAGAATGTAAACACTCCAAAGATGCTGTCACAACTTACTCCCCACTATTTTTGATCAACTCGGGTACCTTCCAGGCTGAAAGGGCGTGATGAAATGCTTGAATTCGAAATCCAAATTCCTTGCTATGATGAATCATGTCTTCAAGATCCTCAGGTTCATAACAATGTATGTTTACTCCAACTTTACCTCGCAATAGTGCTACCGTGGATTCTAATTCCAACTCTTCCGGTAAACCACCGTTTTTCATAAAGGCTGAAATAGTGGCAGAATCTCTGCTTTCCAGCGCCGCAGCAGCTGATAAGCACCAAGAATCTTGCTTTTCAATTAGCTCCTTACCTCGTGTCATTTGCTTTCGAAATAACCAAGCATTACCCATTCGGGTATGATCATAGACATTTATAGGATTCTCGCCGCACGCCATCTTCATGTATCTTCTCCTCTCTTCAATAGGTACACCATGTTCGAATAAGACTTCTTCAACTACTTCTTCACCAGTTTCACCACCAGGAACGAAGTTCTTGACAAGAATTCCTTCACCACCTATAATGTTTGCCGAGCCAGGGATGAGAAGGGAAGTTGTAACACCGCCCGAAGCAATTATAGCAGTTGCCTTGTCATCCGTCTTGATAGAATCAATTGCACGAACAAAAGGGGTAAGGGGACCCATATGAACTTCATTCTCATCGCCGGTAACAGAAAGTTCAGGCCAAGCGTGCAAGAAATGATGTGAATGCATATCGACCAGACCTGGCGTAACATATTTACCTTCGAGATCGATAATTTGAATATTGGGATCACGATGGGTAGATTTAGTGGCTGCTGAAACAGACTTGATGAGTCCATTCTCGAATGTTATATCCATGAAATCACTCAGAAGAGCTTTTCCATCGAATAAAATCGCATTTTTCAAGACTATGGTCTGATTTTGACCACGAATAGAGTTCCAGCGAGGATTGTTACGTGACGTGATTTGCGAATCAGAGTATTCTCTGGGCAATGTATGTAGATCTAGACATTTTGAGTATCCCACCTGCAGCTGAGATATGTAATGATCTGAAAGCTGTGCAGCTGCTGGAGATACTTGATATATGTATCGGGGAAGAATGATAAGCTGCAGACCAAGGACGACAGCGATAAGGACTAGAACAGATAATGGGAATCTAATTCGTGTTACTCTATGAGTAATCTTTGAATTGGTACTGTCAATGAAAGACTTGGACATCTTGAGTGTCGTTCTCCAATTTGAACAATTGACAGAACACCAACATGAGCAGATGTAAGATCTTACCAGTCTTGCTCGCTGGCTGTTGATGAGATAACCGTCTTTCGCGTCTATCACCGATTGCAGGGGGGATCAGATCTCTCGGAAAATAGATTCCGATGATATCCCGGATCCTTGAACTTCGTGAATTTGGTCGGCTTTGGGACAATATTCACATATTCAACCCATTTTCATTTTTAATTTCCGCGTTGCTTCGATACGACAGCTAAAATAGATACCACCAGATATATTAAGCCCACGAATTTGACCCTCGACAAGCTCCTTCTCTCGTACAAATTGAAGATCGACAAACAGATACTCACAACCTTTGTCGCATTGTATCGGATTGCTGTGACAAAAGCGCGAAACGGGAAATACAAAACCCTATCTAGATAATCGACAAGATTACTACGTGGGATTCTTGAGACTTGTACTTGTACATGGCGCAATATGGCGTCGCGCATACAATAATCATCGAAACCTTCTTGTCTCTACACCTTTAAAGCAGTACACCGTCGCGGTCCTTTAGCCAAGATGGCGACTTTTACCGCATTAAACATCGAACCAGACGATCAGAGCTATGATGAGATCGATAATACAAGAGAGATTCAAATAGAAGATGCTCTTAAGCTCTACACAGCTGCGCTTAAGCTACATGCCCAAGGTCTTCCTTTCTATCGAGAAGCTGCCGAAGCCTACAAGAACTTATTTCAATCGGAAATCTTCAGCTACCCAGAGGCTGTTACTGAATTTACGAGACTAGAAGAGCATCCCGAACTTGAGTATGCCGACTCTGCCATACCTATTGAACTCGATATTGGTCAAGCTGCTGCGGACGGCACATCCAGCACATTACCTCAAATCCTCTACCTCGCATACAAAAACCATGGGCAATTCATTTTGGACTGTGTTAAGGCTCGCCTGCGAAATTCGAATGACGCGATGGATGAGGCTGAAAACCGCGTAACGCTAAATCTACAGGCCAAAGTTTCAATGGATGATTTTGGACGTGCTCTAGCCAGTGATGAATCGGATACCGAGCTATGGAGACGAGCAGCTCGCATTGGAGCCATGCTTGGGAGTCGGAGAATTGCTCGATATTGTCTTGAGGCTGCTGTCGAGGTCGATGACGACCCAACCGTTGCCGAAGTTGAACCTCAGTCGTTGGAAGAAGGTTTTGCGGGAGAGCAATTGAGAAGTGTACTCGAAGTCTTGTCTGATGAATTATCTTTATCTCATCCAATAATGGGACCCTACAAAAAGAATGAAATGCCTCAATTTTTGAAGAAACACATTGATCCATATCCATTCCTGCCAGATCCCACCAATATCTTGACTAGGAGCATGGATAATGATGTACCACTGCAGATTCTCGAAGGACGTGCAATAATTAACGTACCAGAAAGATCATGGACAGCTATTGGCCATGAAATATGCCAAGCCTCAACCTGCCTTCCTGTTGTTGGAGTTATACTTGCTTTGCCCCCAGGAGAGGACCAATACTTTTCGCCCCAGGCCATTTCGGGTGAACAGCATGTTGAAAATCATCCGGAGAACGACATTGTAATGTCGATCTCTCCCGCAGCCGAAAGTGCTGGGAATGGCACGCCTACTACTAATGATTCCGAAGAAAAGATTGGCGAGCCTGCTGGATCAGCTCCTGCACAACTCCCTGATGCCGCTTTGCCTACAAGAAAAAGATCCCAGTCTGCTGCCGGCTTGCGCGACACCCCGGAGGAGGATAACAGCACCCACAAGCGTAGCAGACGTATCAGAAATCGCGACAATACTGCTGAAACTCTCATTGACCCCACAGCCCAATATGCCGAACAGCTCAAGACATTTTCCCGTGCGGACGACGATGTTTTCAGATTTGTGGGGAATGTGCTTCAGAAGTTAGGCGTTGAAGATTTAGGGACCCGTGAGGATCTCCAAGTAGCTTTGGCGGTTGATAAAGCTACTGAGCGTAACGATATTCAAATCAACACTGCAGTGAGAGATCTGCGTGATATCATGAAATCTTGGGATGAAGCCAAAGCAGCGGTGTTTGAAAACGCTAATGCTGCAGACGTTCTAGGTACTTCTGGAGGTAGTGCTAATGCTGGGTTATCGGCTTTTCTCGAGCATTCAAATTCGGCATCACAAAACATGAACAGCAAGCCACCGCCATTCGCCGAATTCGGTGGGATATCACATTTTGCTCAAAGAGTTGAAAGAAATTGGATGCCATTACAAGATGTTGTTTTCGAATGGCTTCGCACGGTTTTGGCTACTTATCAACAACGACAATGGAGTGCTGAACTGAAGGTAGCCATCGTTCGAATGATTAGTTTTCTTGACGCAGATATTTTCGATCGTGTTCAGTCAGAGTTGGATTTGAATGGCTCATCTAGCGAAGATTCCGGCCACATATCCCAGCTAGAGGAGATAATAGAAACGATTTTTGAACTTCATCTTGACGTTTATACACGCATTACCAATGCAGATAGCATGGTTGGAATGGATATCCGAATTATGACAAAGGATCGGCTTGATCGTTGGGCAAATCTCTCGGCTTTTGTGATGCGCAGCCGGAATTCTGAGCAGGATGATGAATTATCTTTAAGGTATTTATGGGCATCAGTCTTTTATGCCACAGTTCCCGAAGACGTTGTACGCGAGCACAAAGTTCTCCTCTGGACCAACCTTCGAGATATTCTCAACAAGGCTGGAAAACCACCGATCTTTCTTCCAAACAATGCCGTCATACCTGAAATCTCCAAATCGGCTGCAGATCGAGAGGTATCGAGCCTGACAACGATGGAATTTTTCCAAAATCTTTTCCAACCCGACAGATCCGACCCATTAGCAATTATCCAAACACTCGAGCCAGTTCTGGATCCAGAATCCACATCTCAGTCTGTAGAAATGAAGATTGCTGATTCTCAAGACAGCGAGTTCTCTAAGGTTAAAGATACTACCCCAGCGATATTACGTGATATGTGGAAGTTCTTGGACAGTGGAAGCACATCACTTCGTCTTTTTCTGTGGCAAAGACTGAGCGAAGCATATGCCAGCATCGGATACAAGACGAAAGTATTCTCTTGTAGTTTGAAATGCATCGAGATTCTAGTGGCGGAATTCAGAAGCGAGGGTTACTTGAAGTGTGAGGATGAGACTCGTCGCCAGAAGTTGCTGGTATTATTCAAGGCTCTTGATCACCTATTGGTTCCAGCATTGACTACAGCACTTAATGAGGCTGCAACCTGCTTTGAAATCATCGACAATCGCCATATTAAATCAACATGCGCTGCATTGGCACAACTGAGTCGTATCCTCCACGCCGCCGCAGTTTTTGATGTCGAAATCAGCGTTGGAAGTATTTCACTTCCACAGACTGGGGTTTACTCTATGTTTGGATCGTTTAACAATTTTTCGAATAAGATCAAGGAAATGCAAGTACGAACGTGGGCCTTACAATATGCTATGGTCAAAGAAGCTACAACTCAGAATCGTGATCTCTTTCCGACTCCTGATAATGATCTTGCGGATTTCCTTGCGTTAGTCCACTATTCATTAGGTTTGAGGAAGTGTTGCAAGGTTTCGAATAAAATATTCCTCAAGATGATGAAGCAAGAAATGTCCCGTTTCAAGCACATTGACAGATGGGAAGACTATCTGGGCCAGGTATTGTTTGATTTATATGGCATCAAATTAGGCGTGGGCACCTTTCTTCTCGATGATCATGGCTGTCCTAGAGAAAATCTGGATCGACGGACTGTCATGAATATTGCAGAACAAGTCATCTCACTTGCAAACAACATGCCGATGAAGGATCTCATGAAACATGAGCTGAAGCCCACAATCGAAAAGATGCAAATCGCTGTCGGTCAGCCTAAAGAAACACCTACCATGCTACATAACTCAAGAAATATCACGGAGTATTTGAAGACTCCAATTCGTCCTCTCGACTTTTATCTAGCCATGAGAAGCGAGATAGAGATCGATTTCATTTCTGTACATACTCCAGAAAGCCCTCTTGCCGATAAAGGTTGGTACTATCTTTTAGGTATGCTTGCTCTGACAAAATACCGTTCAACGAAGCGAACGAGTGCTGGCTCGCAAACGGATGACTTGAATTTTGCAGCACATTTCATGAAGCTTCAGCTGCAATATACTGCAGATCACTGGGAAGCGTGGTACAGACTTGCACAATGCTATGATTTGGAGTTAGAGGAAGAGGTGTTATGGAGCGCAGATAAAATGAACGGTGATCGACCGCTTTTGGTTCGCTTGCAGAAGTCTTCTATTCATTGTTATATTATGGCGCTCTCTACAGCAATGCGCTGCGCGGATAGTTCGTTTGGAACGGCTGAAAAGCTCTCTGACATGTATCATGACTTTGGAATGCGTCTATATGCGTCATCTCGAGAGCCTTTCAGTATGGAAGTGTTCTGGGTAGGCGAAGAAAAACATATGAGTGGGGAGCAAGTGGGGATGTACAAAAAGACGCCTTTTGAGGAAATGAGTAAATACAAGTTATGGAAGTATGCATCGGAACTATTCAAGCGCTCTCTGGCGGATCGGCCAGATTTCTGGATGTAAGTTTACCTTAGCATCCGCGCCAAACTGAATGCTAATATTTTTAGGAATCATTTTATGCTCGGAAAATGCCAGTGGAAAATGATAGCGAATGCACAAGAGGAATGGCATCAAACCCGTGTACCAACCATGGATATGGTTCTGAATTCATTTGTTCGTGCCATAGAAACATGCCCGAAACCAAGTAAAAGCAGCCAGGAACCCATCCTGGAACCACATTATAAACTTGCCTCTCTTGTTCATAAGTTGGTAGCGCGGGGAGAAATGGAGTTTCAAGATGCCGCTAAGATTCTACAAGACCGGCCTTACGGTCCACGGAAGGGAGATCCTTTTGTGATTGAAAACGAAGAAGATTGGGAAATCTTTATTCTTGCGTGCTTCCGCCAGTTAAGGAATCTAGACAAGCCACACTGGCATCATCGTATGATTGCTCGTGTAGCTAACGTTGTTTACGACGAGTCCAATCCGGATTATGAAAAAGCCTGTTTAGCTCGTGGTGAATTCCGAGAGTCTATATTCACTAAAACCATGTCTATGCAAGTTTGGAAACCAGAAGCGGAAAGACCGGGAAGGCATTTCGTTTACATGAGACGCTATGCTCTATTCATGGCCAGGCTCTTGTTTCTTACTGATGACAAACCAAATATGGAATTGTTGGCCAAGCGTGTCCGAAAGCGAGCAGTCGATTACTTCAAATTTGGCGACGTCTGGAACGAATGCTGTACAATATATCTTAAACTTATTCGTAAGGCTGCTGCTATACCTGCTAATGTCGACGAAGTTTTCAGGGGAATCTCCCAGGAGGTGTGGGAGGCCTACTCACAACGTCTAGACGATTCTATCAAAGATGGTAGTCTTTCGCATCCAGCTCTTGATGCTTTGCGAGAGACTATCGAGTTAAAGAAACTCAACAATGGTCTTGCCAAGATAACTCCGATCGACGACATGATCAATGATATCTGGGCAGTTCTTTATATTCAGACTGTGAGGGACACTCCTCCCATAGACGTTACGGCCTTGAATCAATTCCAAATCGATGGAGAAGCTGCGGCAAGACCTTCGGGTCCGATGACTCTCAACCATATTCTTTCCAATACAGAGGCCTCTTCCCCGCTTCCTTCTGTTGAGGTACCCAGACCTCGCAAACTCGGTATCAACCGTAAGGCAATTATTACCAGAGCCGAGCAATCTATCAACCGTGCCACTGAAGCTGCTCGACCTGCTGCCCCTACTCGTCCTAAAAATATCGCGTCATCTTCCATTTTGCCTTCAAATGCATCGCCTCGTGTTTCTTCTACACCCAGAATTGAGATACCCGTTACAGAATCTCAGCAAAGCGCAAGAAGAGAGGATAGCTCAGCACCAGGCAGTGTACACGATAGTGCAGATGATGAGAGTGATTTAAGCGATGTTCCTGATATGGACGATCTGGATGGATCTTTGATGTTTCCGAACCTGATAAGAAGAAATGGGAGTGGGAGCGGAGGGCATACTCCTGCTCCGGGAAGTAATGGATAGAGCTTTGGAGATTGGTGGGAGTCAATCATATTTGCTTTTGCGAGGAGTTTGAAAGGAAAATACCCATGGCTGGGCACATGAACAGTCCTTAGCCTTGTACTATATTAAAAGTGTGCCATATCAAACAATACGACGAATTAATGAGCTTATTTTTCTTGTCTTTTGCTTTTAGCTTGTCTCTACCTATTCATCTAGCAGCTTGAACTCAGAAAATCAGATTTGCTCAAGAAGGGCACAACTGTGAGAAGAGCTGATCATATACTTGAAATAAGAAGGTTCGCATAATTAAGCTTTCCGCACCTCGGCGCCACATCTCGAGATATCACCTGTCAAACCTCGCAACCCTTACCTCGTGCCCGAATGGCATTGCTTCCTACAGCCTGGTTCGTCCATTTCATGGAATCCCAGCACATACTGCATCAATACCTCTCTCTCTCTCTCTCTCTCTCTCTCTCTCTCTCTCCACAATCAAAATTCCTTTCCCAATTTCGCGCAATTCAAAAACCCCTCATAATTCAGTCCATTCTTTCTACACACTCGATTGACTGATCCGAATCTATTACTTCGCGCATCACATTACGATACAATACAATACAATACATTCCCCTCCAATTCCCGCTCTCTGCAGAGTCCTCGGTTAATCTCGGCACTTCGGAAGAACAATATTGTATTGTATGTACTACCTCCCTTTTACGAATTATTTCTATTTCTATTCTATTCTATTCTATTAACCTACCTACATATATATATTTACACATACACATACACATACACTAAAAAATTAACGTACCCCAACCTTTTCATCCATCCATCCATTCATTCATTCAAACAACACACCGCAACAACCCGCACCGCAACGTGAAAATCGACAAGTCCGTCTGCACGCACGCAGCCGATCAGGGAGGGCCACAGCACGAGCAATCCACGCCATATGACCTTCCCTTTCGAAACGATTGCCTGTGCGTGGTGGCGGAAGAGCAATGGTTGCAGCATGTATGTAACACGAAAATCCCACAATTTTCTTTTCTTGATCCGGTGGGGAAAGGGAACTAGATGATGATGATGATGATGGCGGGAGGATGCAGAAAAGGTGGATTTACTTTACACGACATGGGTGAGTGGAATGCTGTATAGAAGAGGGTGAAGAAGGTTGTTATAAATAATACGCAAGTAAGTGTCATAATATGATAATTCTGCGTTGGGAAGGAGGGGTGTTCTGGCGTTGGGTAATTTGAGGGGTACCAAGAGTCTCAGCAATTAATTTTCCTATTAGTCTACTTAACCGGTACATATGCAAATCTAGCCAAGAGTTCAAAGTCCCTAGGTAGAATGAAGTTTAGCTCAGTCTTTTTTTCTCGAGGCAGATATTCACATCTTATTGCCAACAATATTCTATGTAAATTTATAAATGAATTATTCAAATAGGAATGTGTATTTAGGTAAGTAACAGGTATCCGACTCTTAGTCTACCTGCCAGTGATCTTTCGCTCGTACCATCGCATTGGAGGATACGTCACGATAGTAAAGACACAACTTAGGAAAATTCCTACATCGCCTCCATAGGGTCCAAATTTGGCTGCAATTGGGCCTAGTTGTACTGTTAGCATGTTGATTATATTCTGGGAATTGGATTGTTACTTACCGACATACCAAACCTGAGCCATGCCAGGAAGACCACCAGCCAAATAACCAATCAAAAGAGCCATGACAGCAGCCAAGCCCCATGGTAGTTTGCCAGGTCTATCCCAAGAGTTCAAGTCGTAGCCTTCTGTGCGACGGAACCATTTATCCTCTATCAGGAGAATAAACGTGAAAGAAACTGTCCAATATCCAAGTAAAGAGACAAAATCACTGACGATGGTGGATAGATGCGATCTACCGGCAATGGCAAGAACAGCAATGACAAGAGCATTGACAAATGACCAAATAAATCTTGGGATCGCATGGAAATAGTGACCAAGCAATTGAAGGCCAAGACCACTAGAGTAGTTTACAGCGACGTTATTGCCGATAACGGAGAAAACCAGTAGGACAAGGCAGAATTTGGAGAATCCTAAAGGATGGAAAGACTCTAGAAGAAGACCACCAAGTCCATGGTCTTCATATGCCGTTCTCCAAGTTGGATTTGCTCTTGAGGCCAGGGCTGCATTTCCCAGACATGCACCGATAGTAGTTGCAAAGACCGTAGGAAGGGAAATTCCCAAAATAGTAAGAAAGAAGATTTTCCAGCCTTTGGTATTGGCAGGATAGTTGCAGTAGTAATCCGAAGCAATTGAGCACCATCCCGAGGCAGAAGAAAAGCATACAGCAAAGAAGCTTAGCCAAGAGCCAGAGAAACCCAGTCCAGAAACCTCAGATGGGAGGCTTGGCTCCACCTTAGGAGCCACTTGGCCAATCAAGACACACATGATAATGAATGTCATGATCCACGAATACTTCTCCCATGTATGAATGATTTTGAAGCCAAAAATTGATACGGTGTAACTGATGACTGCGATGATGATGATTCCTACCACAATTGTCATTGAATAGTCGGAGACGGCAGCCAGAATCTGTCCCACAACCACAATATTGACCACGGCAAAACCTCCACCGATAACAACATTGAGAACTGAGCAGAGTTTTGCACCGTAGAAACCGAAGGAATATCGAGAACATGCAATTGCACGAAGACCAAGCTTAAAGCTAGTTAGCAGCATCTAAGTAACACGTTTCTAGAATACTCACCCTTGGACCAAGAGTACCAGTATATGCAGTGCAAGCGGCTCCCAAAATGGTTGAAACAATAATGGCGCCAACTGCTTGCCCCAGAGAGAGACCATAGACTTCGGGATCCGTACCAAGAAGACCAATTGGTATGGTACCGACATGCATTGTGAGAGACCACCAGAGAAAGAAGATGTTGAAGATCGATGGAGGTTGCTTGTCCTCTTCGTGTATCCTATCAATGCCTTGCGTTTCGATTCCCAACTTTTCGTCAAGCCATTCTTCACCACGTCGCAGTCTACGCAGGAAGCCTCTTTTCTCTCGAAGTTGTCTAGCCAGGACTATCTCCTCGGATTCGCCCTCGGATTCATGACTTCCAGCCGCGATCACGGCAGGATCAAGGTCTTTTTCGAGGCGGCCGTTTTCCAAATCATGGGAATGTTTGACATGATGAGCATGTTTTAGATCAGCCTGATCACCATGAACATAGTCTGCCATTGCTCCAATGTTAAAAATATAGGGAAGCAAAATGAAAAGATAAAAACTTTCTGGGGCGGGTAGGACAATCGGAGGAGGAACACGACCAAGTTACATATGTATGCAACGGAAAGCCAAGGCTTGACATTCTAGAAGATTAATTTAATTCAAGGAGGGTTCCTCACATATCTTGGGACGAATCAATTGAATGAATAACGATAGGGTGAGCTGTACGTAGGAAGCCTGATAAGAGTTTATGTAAGTGGAATTTTCCTTTAGCAAGCGTTGGGTGTTCATCAGTGGTTCTTGATAGATAACGTCCTGGATGGTTCCTTCTTGGCAGATCTTTATCAGGAAGGTATTTTGTGGTTAGTGGAGCAAGGTACGGGATGTGGAAATATGGCGGACGCTCCGTCTTTCATACTTGCAATTGGCCGAGGAGGCACAGGATAGCAAGAGGATGGTAAAGGTCGTAGAAAAGCAAAAAGAGTATCTTATGATGGGTAAATAATGGATATTTCGAATGAATCCATCAATCCATCGGCGCACGCCGTATACCACGTTCCCAAAGGACCACCTTACCATTAACGGAAGATCATCCAAGCTTGTTTCGACGGAAATGTATCCAGATACAACAAACTTTAAAGGCAGGGTTCGGGAGAGAGTGGTGATACGAAGTGTAAGCCACATCCAATCTCTCTCTGATATGGGAATCGCCAGAGCGTTTAAAAAGCAACCAGATATTGGTGGTTGTTAGATTTAGAGATGGAGGGAAACAGATAAGACACTTGGACTGGTATGAGTGGGATTTGGAGTACAATGCATTAGTTGGAAAGAAGAGCCACGAAAAGCATCATGCGGATGGCCGGAGTAACAGGTTCATGTTGTGATGAGGGAAAGAGGAAACGGTCTTTGTGTAAAGGAAACACTACTTGACATGACATGTCCTGACTTCTGATAAAGGGAGCGAACGAACAAGATGGTGTTTTGTCAATGCAGGTGACCAGTGGACCAGAAGCTGATGTGCAAGGATTGAAGCTACCCTTGCACGTGCCTTGCCACTTGATAAGGTAAAGAAGTGGCGCGGGGAAATCACGGGGTTCGAGCAGATAGATTATGAGATTATCTATCTATCATAAGGGCTCGAGAAGGGTTACGGTCTAGATGAAAAACACAGCTCACCCAACAGAAACTCTCCTCCATAATTTTATATCAAATCAAGCTATCAAGATTTTGAATGGGTAACTGATAATAGATAATGCTTAAATACTCTATTTATTATAACTACAAATTTTATGATATTTAATGAGTCATCCATTGTTATATAGTATGGAAGTATAACTAACTATGTGTTTTCAATAGTTTTTTATTTCAAATTTGAGTGGTGTAAGGTTAGTCTGCCGTTTCTTCTTTCGACCAAGGCGTGCCGCGGTAGGTATCTATGAAATAAAGATATACATGAAGAGATATGGTCGCCGCTCCACTTTGAGTATAGACATTCCATCCAGACACTAATGTTTAGATAAGGTGCTCTAATTAACCAATGTCGCTAATACGAGTTACTAGGCAGTCTATATATAATCTCAAGTGGCGTGTAGTATCGACCTGAATAGCATATCATATTCCTCACAAAGCTAGTAGACTCCTAAAGCTCTCGAACGGCCGAGACAAGGGGAAAAGGAAGATCGATCACAAAATCACTCTCTCCCGGCTAAATACTCTCTTGTTGCTCTCCATCCGCTTGAAGGTTGTAAAATCAGAACTTCACATCTGCCCAGACATTGGAATCAGATTTGCTTAGTCTTGGTACGAAGACTTAGTGGCGCCAAGGAAGCTTGTCTTAAATTCTGACGTGAATTATGAGCCCAACTCACAACTCAAATTCAACGACATCAAACATCTCAATGGTGCGCAATGAGATTTCTCACTCGAAGAAACTTCGCCCCGCGTAGAATGGAGATCGTTGCACATCGTTTTGGGTTAAGCCGCTGGCCTTAGCATCCATGATTACCTCAATCATCTCGTGGTAAGGATCGAATTTTATTATGGGGTGATGCTGCTTGTCAAAGCAGTACCTCCCTATCTCCCATTCTTACTCATACTTTGAGCAACTGCTTTGATTGACCTAATTGAGCCCTCTCCAACTCTTAGCAACAGCAAGTGCAATGCAGTCTTCTTGATGCTGGCTTATTTGACACCAAGAAAGCCAGAGTATTTCACCGCAAGCGACTATGCTTAGTTCCATCGAAACTTCCAATGAAAACATACTCAAGAACTGTAAAGCGAAAGATACTGTTGGAAACTTCGAAAAAAAAAAGCTGAAAAGCTAAGTGCGAACACCATCTTGTTGTTCTCTGCATGTTCCAAACGGGAGCAATGGCGCAAGCAAATTATATCGACTTTGCATAACCATTGCTGATCAAATTGTGGCTGTATGGTGCCGACATTTCCTGATATCCGCAACATATCTACGTGCATTATATCTACCGGACCGTATCGTGAATTCAGTTGACTAGCGGCAACTGACTTAAAATAAACAAGATCTAGCAATGTTCTGAAGATTTGCGTTGTTGATCACGTCTCAAGGTACGGCGCCGCTAGAACGGGTGAAAAATGATTCACTAAAATACGTTGTTGAATATTCACTTTTCTACCGTACAATTCTTTTTGCCGTACAATTCATTTTCAGTTCAAGCATTGAAAATCGTCCGTACTGGCAACGTACCAACTCACTACTGTTATAATACGTCAAGTATATCAAGGGAGCTGTATAAATGCTGTAATATATCATCCAAGAAATCCCGAGCTTCGCACAATTATCTTCCAATTCCAGTTCGCCATTTCTGAAGTTTCCATTCTAGCAATTTCGCATCTTAGAGACACAATGAACTCGAATTTCCCTTCAAGAAAGCGCATTTGCTTGGATTTGCAGCACTATGCTATACCTGCCACCTTCGAGGACTCAAATATCGCTGTCCAACGACAGCCTATAGACTCTACAGTATGTATTGCCCTACCATGTGATGTACGGAACGCGAGCATACCAACATTGAATTCCCGAAGCTAGAAGGGTCTATGGTGCTCAAACTTGTTGTGCAGCCTATCAAGAACTTCGTTCCCGCGCTTGTGCGCTTAACGTTGGAGATTTCTTATTCAGCATACTGACTCAATAGCAGGTCCCTCAGAGCCGTGAAACCCCCAAAGATTATTTTCATCTCTTTCGCTGGCTTCCCAAGGAGCTCCAGCTTGCAATATGGGAAATGGCAGCTGCAGATATCGATGCACAGATTATCACGATAGACACCAAGGTACACCTCATCAATGAAAAGTCGCAAGTCAATCAATATCATCGAGGTACCGCATACATCCACAAAAACAGCGCATCCACCGACACTGAAATCACATCACTCATGGCCCAATATAGCATTCCAAGTCTTCTCCACACCTGTGGAGATGCTAGAGAAGTAGGGTTGAAATACTACCGCCCAGTATTTTCCCGCGAAATAGGCGGCGCCCCTATCTACATGGCTATAGAGCATTGTCGTGCCCCCGACACGTTTCGTTTCAACAACCTGATTGCTCTAAAAATGCTGCGCTCAAGCATCCGAAACTTCAACCGAGGAGTGAAAAACGATATAGATTATATCAAATCTGCCATCGTGTGTATGAAAATCGACACTGGTTTTCGCAAAAATTATCACAGTGTCCGCTGGATCATATCCTCGCTTCGAGAACTCAACACCCTGTGGATTGCACAAGAGAAAGCGTGCATCTGTGACCGGAAACCCAACACGATCGCAGCCACCGTGAAGCATTTACCACACTTACTAGCAGAAGTCTTGATGGAGCAGCACGCTAGCTTGCAGCAAAAAGAAAAGCTTACAAATCGCGATTTGTTCTTTGATGAAATTATTAGATGTGTAGAGGACCCGGAACATTCTTTTACGGAATATGGGTTTAGGATTCCGGAGGCGAGAATTACGTCGGTCGATCGGCTGATGGAAATTTCGGGACAGTCGGTGGGGGGCAGGGCACGATCTCTCGCTTCTCTTGCATTTCTTCGCAAGATTCTATAGCGAACGGATGCGGTACTATAGGGTTGAGCTCTTGGTGGAAATGGTGCCAGGTTAGGAAGAGCTGAGGAAATATTATTTTTACGTTGATTGTGGTAGATTCGAACATTCAACAGTTGTACTGGGCAAAATTGGGACTTCATTTGGATGAATTGTGTACCTGGCAGCGACGGGGGAATAGGGTCGAGATGGTGAAGCAAAGTAGATGAATATATTAATTATGATGTCATGAGAAGATAACTATTAACAAGGCTTTAAATACGCAAAGTTATGCGCGTTAATCTTGATACTGATCCTTCAATCTGTCAATGCCGATTCCATATTCATCACTTCCACATTCTTATTCAATCCAAACAATGAAATATTAATATATGGGCATATGGAGAAAGATAATCTACGTTCTCACGGTACCCTAGCTGAGTTAAAGTCCTGTCGCCAAGCGTACCCATTCAACGGGAGCGGCTAATTAGATGAGATTCCTACCATCAGTGCGTGCTCTTCATCCAAAGTAATTTCAAATATAAACACGTTCCTCTCATGACCAGTTAATTTCATACGTTTCTCCAAACAGTATACTCTGATCTCGTAAATTCCTTATCCGTGCCTGTGCAGGACAAACTCGGGTTCTCGCAACCCACCTCATTCTTCGCTGATGCTTTCCTACTCTTAGTAAAGTTCCAACTCGCTAAAAAGACGACAGTTGACCGCACCAATAGCCCCTCAATTATTCGTTTCAAGTAATTCGACTTGAGAGGAATATCAAGGTGGGTTTTCAACTCATTTTTACTTCCAAACTGACTGCCACAACAACACTTCTTGATAGATCAAGAGTCATTCCAAATGCGATTAAGACAATGTTCGTCGCGTGCCGCATTTTCCAAGCAAGTGGCGCCTTGAATTGAATTCAAATGTGCCAGGAGAGAATCCGTGCTTTCAAAGCTCTTGGCGCATCCATAAGAACCGAAAAACGCCGGATCGAAATATGATGATGGATAGACACCCCTACAGTAAAATATTTCACCCGCATGCAGGAGTTCATGGCGACGACAGTCCTTCCGTCTTGAGAAGCCCTTTTTGCAGGAACTGCACTCATAAGGTCTTTCATTTGTATGACTTCTTGCGTGTTCACGAAGTGTCGTCCCCCTTGTAAAAGTCTTGGAACAAACATTGCAACGGTGAGGATCGCCTCTCTTTCTGGCTTTCGTGGAGCTAGGCACTGTTTCAAGATTAGATATCGGTGAAGAGGAGATCTCTCGAGGTGCAGAATATGAAGGTTGAATGTTGAATGGAGCTCGAAGATTTGAGTTTGTAGCTTTCGTTTGTTCTTCGGTAGACTGAGCGGCAAGCTCTGGGCCTGTTGAGCCACTGCCATTAATCGCTTGCTTCTCACTCATGTCTGGATGAATTGATGAAAGATTAGATCTTTGAGTGCTCTGTGGTGGTGCTTTTGTAGTTGTAGTTGTGCTTTGCGCGACATTAACAGCTGTGGATGAGTCGCCATGGTTTGCGGTACTGGGCCATTCTGTGGTTTTTCTCGATCCATTTACTATAATCTCATCATCTTTATCAAGGGCGAGGTCTATGATCTCAGATACCCGTAGATTTGACCCTTTCTTGGATGTCTGAGACTGATTGAGACTGTGTGAGTACATTGACGGCGACTTAGGGGTGGCCTCCAGGGAGCTGTATGTTTTGTGAAAAGTAACGATGGCCTTTTCGTTCAAAAGATTGATAATGACATTGAACTCGTTCCTCCAATGCGTAAGATCCTCCAAACCAATTAACTTCTCTAACTCTTTTAGCTTTTGGCCCGTAAAGTCGTATAATTCGTGCATTCCGGAGCATTTTTAATGTGCCAACAAGAGCTGCGTTGCTGGATACTGCTCGAGAATACTTCTCTGACGAGTTCTAAAGTTAACTTCATTCATGATGGTTAGATGGCTAATTCAGGAATGACTTCAATTTTTCTTTTGGGGCAGTCTTCTGTTTATATCGACTGCAAGCTAACTCCCGAGATATGCATCGCCTTGGTTTTTGGTATGCATCGCTTTGATCTCTTGAATGTTAAAATGGGCTGTGCTATGCGTGACCTTGCGTAATGCACGTTAAATGCGGCTGCGAATTAACCTATGAACTTTAATAGGTGCTTACCTGTGATCTAAGCAATCATTTGCATTGCAGCCTCAAGGTAGCCGACCCTTTCCATACAAATCATCCGTTAATATTTGCTTCGTCTGCAAAGGGTTGGAAAGGCGATCCACACTCCCTCGATACTCCGAGAGCTCTCCAGATACATAGCGATATATCTTGTCATTAGCATACGCCCATCGAGTTTCAGGTCTCTAGGCGATGCATCATCTTAATTTTGATAATTAATACATCGCTTTTGTAGGTACCCAGTTACCTTCATCGTCATTCCATACACTAATTTCTAGGAGATGGATGAACTTGGTCTCGTAAATGTTCAAAAGTTGTTGCAACATCGCCAAGACCAACATCCTATGGTATGCTGCTTTGCTTTAAGAGTAGCATTAAAGCTATCTAAAATGATCTGATATTCCAAAAGCAATGAATAGAAGATACCATGATAGATACCTAGGTGGTTTAGGAATCGAAGTTAGGGTTGTGGAACACCTAAATAGTTGATTTGTGCGACGAAGGCGCAGCTAAGGAGTACCACAATGTAATCTCTTAACATCTGCCTGCAATACTGCGGCTCCATTACAAGTATGGCATTTCTTAGGCAATTTTTATTCGAGGTATGCTGGCAGTCTTTTGAATAATTTGATGGTTCATCTGTTCCTGTGCGGAGAAATAACAGTGTGCAAGATGTGTGGATGTGTGGGTGTGTGGGTGTGTGGGTGAGCTGGCTGGTGAAACTGCATGGCCAGCCCCTCGTGTTGGTATCGGATAATATTTGCAATCGGTTCCTGCTGAATCTACTTTCACCAGTCGAGCATCGCTTCTCTTCTTATTCTCTACTTTCTTGTTTCTCTCACCTCATACTAGATGATGCATTGCTGATTAGCATCTTTTTCGTCCCCGTAAAATACATCGCCGGCCCATACTTTTCTCCCATGTCACAGAAATCCTGCCAGAATCGGATCCTCCTCACATCGTAATCTACAATTCACTCCATTCTTATGCATATTTTGACTCGCACCCCTGAAACGCGACGCCTTTCTTACAAAAATGGGTTGATTATCGAACTACCAAACATACTGTAAATTGCATCGCCTTCATACATAGCAACAAGTTACATTGCGTGGAGTTCAGAGAACTCTTCGTTCCAGAAACGTCTGGCTCCGCCCAGAACATATGGCGACGCAATAGCTAGCTTACTTATTTCTGTAATTTCTCAATGTCGATGGATATTTGGCCCTGTTCAGAATAGATAGCGATGCAAAGATCCTTTACTCTAGGAGTGTACCGACGTCAGTGGATGTTATGGCTCTGCTCAATGGACATGGTGATGCACTAGCCTTATTCTGCCAATGTCCATGTTTCAACTCACTCGATACTTTGGTGGATATATATTGGAGACGAATCCCTCTTTCATTCTTGCTCTTTCAAATAACATCCATGAAACAGATCTCTATACAAGTGTTACCGGCGGATCTGCAATATCTGATTCCAACTCCACCACCTGTACACACTTTGTTTTGATAGCAACCTCGATAAAGAGAGAATCGATTACCTACAGCTGTTGGCCACAATACAATCGTCATTGTTCATAGCTTTGAACAGAGATAACCTTTCATCAAAGGGCCGAACCTTTCCCGACCCTATTGAATACATCAATAGCAGCGAAGCACCGTTTTTATAATCAGCCAGAGACTCTATCTCCCCACAACATGCCGCCCTTACCTAGTCAGGCTACTTGGACCCCAGATGTCATCGCAACTGTGGTGTATAGAGTGACCATGGTCTTTGTAAGTCTCACGTATATCTGGAGAAAATATCGACAACCGCCCAGAACAGACGACTGCAAGTACCATCAACCCTTCTGTAATGTGGCATACTAACTGCTTCACATACAGTGCACCGAATCGTTGAGCTACTCGCTGTACAAACAACCACAGTCGAACTCAAATCTGAAGAAACTCCCGAGTCCTCTCCCGCGAATCCGATCAACTCGAACGATATTTTGCAAGCCGTGCAGGCTATTGGCGCAGTGGCTGCCGCGGCATTGGGAACGGATACTGATGGTACTTCGGATATTCTCTCGATCAATGTTGAGTTCCAAGAAGCACAGAAGGTGTATCCTGATCGACGTCAAGCTGTGAATAATTCGAGTAAAGATGGGTGAAATCCTCAATTTTTCGATATGTATGTACCGCGTGTCGTTTATGGATTTTCCAAAAGAACATGTGGATGCATTGATCTAGAGTGATGCGTGTATGATGAGGGACAGGATTATTTTCTGTGGTGATCACGAATCTTTTAATGACCGACAATTGTTAAAGTCCTCGTTTGTTGAATATTCTAGAGCGCTGGATACCCAAATTTAGTTTCCTTCTCTTGCCATTTGTTTTCACTCATGGTCATGTGAGTCTTGCGATATTATACCCGACACAGTTACTGAGACATCAGAGAAAAGGAACGACAGAAACACCAAAGTATAAAAAAAAGCACATGAACACAATTACGAACATCATTCCCCACTGCACAAAACTTTTTTACAACATTCCTCAATACAAAAAGCCATACCATTATGCAATAAGACCGAGAATTCCTTCCCAAATTGAAGACGTTGCCGAGTTCAGACGAAGAATGATTCAATAGAGTTGAAGTAATGATCGGGTCATCAGACGATGACATGGGACATGCGCATTTGTCAAACATTTTGTCTAGAACCAATACCTTTTTACCTATAAACCTCTGCAACCAAATTGAATTGATTTTTTGATATACCGGTTGAAAATCATTACTTCTTTTTCATTGCAATTGAATTCTTTTCCTCTCTTTGATATTCACTTTCGTCCCTAGGCAAAACTAAAATTGTGAACAAGAAGTTCCGCGGTACTTGCAACCTTCAACATAGTAATTTTGGGCGTGAAATACAAGCAATTTCCATTCAAATTGATCGATAACTCTCTTTGAGTCCTTACAGTAATTGTAAGATTCAACAGAACGTCAAGAAAAAAAGACAAGAAATCTTCGTTACAATCGACCTTCGGTTTGCTCTCAGAGCCCCACAGCACTTGCAACATTTGATAGAGCAGTACGGGAAGCAAAGAAAAGTAAACACCATACATTGGAATCCCAGCTTCTCGGAGTATTACAAGAACAGGTACCAAGATAACAGGTATAGCGAAAGTTAACTTATATGACAAAAGAAATATGCTCAACGGAAACAGAAAGATGATGCAGCACTTGAAATACTTTGTCGCCCTTTTCGCCATCTTACTCCTCCTCTCGAGCGAAAATGTAGTCGAAGCTCGCCGTCACAATCGTCGACAATCTCCTTGCACTGTCTCTTCAGCCCCGAGCTCTCCTCCAGCCCCCTCCACCACTCCTAAGCCACCTCCAGTATCAACACCCTCCACCACACCCCCAATCAGTACCGCCCCTTCAACATCTCCACAATCTTCTCCCGGTCCACCAAACCCACCTGTCTGCAACATGCAATCACCCGGAATATGCCAACTCGCTACTAAGTCCAACTTCCCCAGTAGATCCCTCGTCCAAGATGCCTGGATTTTCAACCCATCCTGCAATGTTATCGGTGGAACAACTAATATTCCTTTGAATAAGACATTCTTTTTAGCTTCACAATTGCCTTATGGAGTTGTGATGACAGGAAATAGTCCTACGGCATCTCCAAGCTTCGACTATGCAGGCGGACATTATGGAGTTGGTGGTACGGATGGTGGAAACCCCGGTTGGTGGTGTGCAATCGAGGGAGATGGTACTTATGATTGCTATGCGCAATTTAAGTGTTAGGACATGGTGAAGGGGTGATACTTTTTGATTTTCAAGAATATGTTTGACAGTTGAAATGTTAGGTGGGAAAGATAAGCTGGGTTGGAACATGATTGAATTTGCTTAGGAGATGTCTTGCTGAATTGCGCATTATACTGGCTAAGGCTGCTCACAGTTGGAAGTTGATAGGAAACGGGATTTAAGATGGAGAAAGCTATTAGGCTGATATGATAGATACCATTAGAAGCATCGCTTTATCAACACTTGCGATGATCGATCTTCACAATGAAAGAGGTTAATTCCTCAGAACGTGTTTCCAGTACTGACTAGAATGAATGTTCCGGCTATCAAGCTACTTCGCCGAAATTCAGCTCACTAGAACATCCGGAAAGCTTTAACTGAGGTAACATAAGGCAGAATTCATAGCATCTACCCCAAATGTAAGGAAGAGGAACTCCCATCGTAAAGCTTTTAACTCCCAGCAATGCGAAATGGAATACATAGTTAAAAGAATTTTCGCGAGAACAATATCTCATTTTGTCTACTCTACTTCACCAGCTCCGCGACAAATTGCGGGGGGGGTTGGGCTTACCTTATCTAGTTTTAACGAAAAATGTTAGATTAATTAATTAACCTTAAGGTTACTACTTGTTACTTGTACTGACTGTACGATAATAATCGATGATTTCTACGTCACCTACAATCGCTTCCCCAAAGCTTTCCGATTTGTCATTAGCATACGATAAGATAAATAAGGAGGCGAGGTTAATAAAGTGATAGATAATGCATATTCTTAGGGTTACGGGTTTAATAAGTAAGTAAATCTTTACTCGTTGCAATTTATCTGACATCAAGTCTCAAAAAGATTAAACGCATGAATCTATTGAATGCTAGCGAATGATTTCGTAACTGAAACTAATTAACATAACATTACTGCTGATGAAGGAGTGGCTCAATGGTTTCGGGGGAAGGCTACCATTTCTTCTCTTCCCCCCTCTCTTTCACTTCAAATCATCCTTCATAATTTGAATTTCAAGTAATTCTTATTCTATATAATATCAAGGCTTATATGATAATTCGTACGTAGTATGAGGATCGAGTAAGGTTATCGGAAAAACTCAAAGATCATCGAACTTGTCTTTGTCTCTGTCGTCATAATTCCCAAGGAACCCACCGTCCAATTCATAACCCATTTATTTATTTCTATTACCTACTTGCCGCCCTCTCTCAACCATGCCTCTACCGTTCGAAATTCAACGGCGACGCTTTATGCGAATAGCAAATAGCAAGTATATTTACGGCAGAGTTGTGAGTCTTGCGTGTCTTTCCGTTTGAACCCAGTTTCGATTTTCGCGCTGGCTTGATTGCCTAGTAATTTTAGGGCAAGAACCAATTTCTAGTTTTCAGATGCTAATAAAACTTTGCAATCTTAGCCACTTATTCACACAATTATCTTCCTCATTGAACTCATAATGGTCGGGAGACTCACCGCAAAATTTAACAGCTACTATGCTGCCCGTCCAGTACTCACCATGATGGTTACAAACGCAGTATTGGGTGGCATAGCTGATACAGTGGCACAATCTATAACGGCAATCAGACAATCCGCCGTGCGAAAACAAGGAGGGTTAAGGGAGGATGATTCATTGGCGATAGAAATTCACGAACTCGATAGGAAGAATCCATTCAATGATCGTGATCTTATTCCTGATTCTAAGATTCTGCCACCACCTTTTGATTTCGAACGTTTGACTCGATTCATGGCGTATGGATTTGTAATGGCGCCTATACAGTTCAAATGGTTCCAATTTCTATCAAAAGCATTTCCAATCACGAAATCGAGTGCTTTTGGACCAGCGCTCAAGATGGTTGCGATGGATCAATTAGTCTTTGCACCAGTCGGTATGAAAAGTCCCTTTGGATTATTGAGGCAAGACGACTGACTTTCCGCAGGTATTGCCAATTTCTTTACCGTCATGACCATTGCAGAGGGTGGCGGAAAGAGAGCGGTTGCCCAAAAGCTAAGAGATATGTATCTGCCAACACTCAAGGCTAACTTTATGGTTTGGCCTTTGGTACAAATCATCAACTTCCGCCTTATGCCAATTCAGTTTCAATTGGTAGGTTCTTCCCAAAAGCAAAAATAACCCCTTAAGTGCCTAGTTAACAAATCTTAATAGCCATTTGTTTCAACTATTGGTATTGCATGGACAGCTTACCTCTCTTTATCGAATGCAGCTGAAGATGCCTTGGAGGTTCGATCAGTTCCGTTATCACCAAACATCAGATTATTGTAATTCTAGACCCGAGTATGCGTAAAGGAAGGCATGTCGGACACCCGAAATCAGCGGCATTGGGAAGGGATGGAGTTCTAGGTCTATGAAGTCTGGTCTGGATAGGTTACACTGGACAACATAGCTACGAGTTTCAATTTTCATATCTGTTTGGGACATTCAAATGGTGTTTGGCGCCTGGATTTTGGTGGCGAGTATCACGATTTCATTTTAGACCACAGATATACATATCGTATTGATTGTACTTGAGTACAAATCTTTCAGCAATAATAATTGTCTCTGATATCTGGAACTATCGAATAACATGTGATCTTTGTGAGATTCCACATGCCTGCCCTATATGAGCGAACAAGCTGGCCGGAATAGGTATATGTATAGACGACACTTAGTAGAAATCGAAAATACCTAGCTATTGAAACATCCAAGCAGACATCAACGTCTCACAACGCTTCACAGTTTGAACCGCGCGTTCAAGCCTGTCCACTAGACAATGAAGTGATGGGTTAAATTCCTTGGGGTCTGATACAAACAAGTCACGGATATTCCCGACGAGCGGCCGAGGGGGAACCCAAGAAAAATCACCCCACCATGATAGAGGGGCATTCCATCAAATCTCAACTCACGTCCCCTCCCCTTTTGTTTTAAGCTTTTGTTTCCTCCCAACCAATTTCTAAAACAATACCATCTTTGAAATCAAAACTATAAGAAGCTCATTTCGGATCTTCTTTCTTCTAACCCATCACTCAAAACTTCGAATCGATTCACACCAAAAGATGTCTCTTTCAAACAAGCTTTCTATCACCGACGTTGACGTCAAGGATAAGAGAGTTTTGATCAGAGTATGTTTACTACAGCCCCGCCCTTCAAATCTCCATCGTACAATCATATGTTATACTACATTGGGTTCAAATCGTACTTTTTGTGTTCAGCATTTACTAGAAGATTCGAATGCCGCGCTACACAGACTAAAGACGGCATCTAAAATAAGTCACCTAATTAACTAATTCCCTACCCACTAGGTCGATTTCAACGTCCCCCTCGATTCCGACAAGAACATCACCAACAACCAACGTATTGCAGGCGCAGTCCCAACCATCAAATACGCCATCGACAATGGTGCTAAAGCTGTTATCCTCATGTCTCACTTGGGACGTCCTGATGGAAAGGCCAACGCTAAATATTCTTTAAAGCCCGTCGTTCCAGAGCTTGAGAAGCTTTTGGGAGGAAAGAAGGTCGAGATGGCACCAGATTGTGTAGGAAAAGAGGTCGAGGAAATCGTCAATAAGGCAACTGGAGGACAAGTTGTGTTACTTGAGAATTTGAGATTCCATGCCGAGGAGGAGGGAAGCTCGAAGGATGCAGAGGGAAAGAAGGTCAAGGCTGATAAGGAGAAGGTAGAGGAGTTCAGAAAGGGCTTGACTGCTTTAGGAGACATTTATATCAGTGAGTTATTTTGTTTACTTTTTTTCGGATTTTATGGCAGACTTCGGAATTTTGATGTCAAGCTTCATTTGGGGCAATTTAAAGGGGCATAGGCTAATCAACGGCTTCAAGATGATGCTTTCGGAACTGCTCACAGAGCACACAGCTCTATGGTCGGTGTTGATCTCCCACAAAAGGCATCTGGATTCCTCATGAAGAAGGAACTCGAGTACTTCGCCAAGGCATTGGAGAACCCTCAACGACCATTCTTGGCTATTCTCGGAGGAGCCAAGGTTTCTGATAAGATTCAATTGATCGACAACCTCCTCGGTAAAGTCGACAAGCTCATTGTTTGTGGTGGTATGGCATTCACATTCAAGAAGACATTGGAGGGCGTTAAGATTGGTAACTCTCTTTTCGATGAGGCCGGAAGCAAGACCGTTAAGGATCTCGTTGAGAAGGCCAAGAAGAACAACGTTGAGCTTGTTCTCCCAGTTGATTACATCACCGCAGACAACTTTGCCAAGGATGCTAACACTGGCACCGCTACCGATGAGGAGGGTATCCCAGACGGATGGATGGGACTCGACTGTGGAGTCAAGAGTATCGAACTCTACAAGAAAGCTATCGATGAGTCCAAGACTATCCTCTGGAACGGTCCTCCAGGAGTCTTCGAATTTGACGCTTTCGCCAAGGGTACTAAGGCTACTCTCGATGCTGCTGTTGATGCCGCTCAGAGTGGAAAGATTGTTATTATCGGTGGTGGTGACACCGCCACTGTGGCTGCTAAGTATGGCGTTGAGAGCAAGCTTAGCCATGTTTCAACTGGTGGTGGAGCTTCTTTGGAATTGCTCGAGGGCAAGGACCTTCCAGGTGTTTCTGCTTTGTCGAGTAAGTAAATTTGGAGGTCACGTTTATAAGATGGTTCGGTTCTGATTGGAGATCAGACCGCACAAATAAGTCCAGCCTATAACTATAGGAAAGTTCGTTGGACGCGGAGACAGTATATGATAGCTCGAATCACGAAGGGACATTTGAAATGACGAAATGAAATAACAAAAGGACATTATTATAGAGAAATGCATATCATGATCATCTCCATTGTATGCGTGTCATCTTCTAGTAATTTTACTGTGGTGTGCTGTATGTGATATGATGATATGCCCCTAAACTCCCGATTGAAGTTGTATCGCCCATTGAACAAATATTCCCTGCTCATCTCTTCTTGCTTACTTCGACTTTCTTCAATTCTTCCCTGTTAACAAAAAAGAAACACAGTTAGTATGCGGAAAACAAATGTCCAGCAACAGACTGCGTGGGTGGATATGGGATGGCTGATAGATTTAATGTGAAACGAGGATGATGGTGCAGCATGGCAAAACCTACTTCAACTGCGCGGAGAAATCCTCCGAAGTATCATCGTCATCCCAACTCTCTTCCCACAAATGTGTGTTGTCACCGGGTACTTCTGTGTCTTCTTGGTTCCAGTCTAGAGGGGTAAAAATTGTTAGCTTCAAAATTTGAGTTTTGAGACTTTGTTCTTTCAATGAGATCCTTTCGTGGTATATGGAATTGGAGGAGAAGATAAGACAAAAGGGACTGTAGGATGCAGATATATCTATCTCCGCAGTTCCACCTCTGTACCCCAGCTGCACTGTACTCTGCGAGCAAGCTCGGAAATTTATGCTCTCTTCCCCATTATCCAGCATCCATAACCCATTCGGCAAGCTCTCAAGCTTCAAAAGTCATCAGACACCATAACGCAATTGTGGTCATCAATTAATGAACCGCTTTTTACACGGCTCACTTCAGTGCTTGACTCTATTGGTAATCATCACTTGAACCGGGTTCGAATCGTCGCCAACACCAATATAGAATAAGATATAAACCTACTCTCGACAGGAAAATCCTCAAACTCATCATCTTCCTCTAATGTGGTAGCGGGCTTTTGATCTTTCGACGCATCGGCAGTTGATTTATCGGCGCTGGTGGCCTTGGTTGTTGGGGCGGCGCCAGAGGTTGGTGCTGCGGACATGGTGGAAGGTTTGGATTTGGGAGGATAGATGCGTAGATTGAGAATAGAATGGGAGGTATTGTAATACGTTATCTCGGGTTCGAAGCGTGCGGTGGTTGAAGTGTATGGAAATACTTGTACTGTAGCAGCAGAGTGAAATCGCATAGTTCTAAGGCAAGCTCGCAACAAATCCGTGATAGATTAGATAAGCTAAGGACAAATTAAGCTTAGTAAGTCATCACATCACTCCATACAGAAGCTTTCCTTACTTTTCTTATTCAAGACCCTTGCCGCTTTGCTGTTCCGCCGCTTCTAGGCCCACCAGTGGGTGCATAGACTCGTGGGACAATCTGAAATCAAGTACAATTTCATACTAAAAACAACCATTTCAATAATTCGATTTAAATTCTAAATATTATTATATACTATTCAGATTTTAATTTATAGTTTATTAAACATTAAAATATATTATATTCAAAAGTTATTCAAGTTTAATAAATTTTGAGTTTGAAACCTTTAATATTACACCCCTCTATTAAAGAATTTTAGTAGTAAAAAGTGAACTTTATAATTAAAGCTTCAATTTTGGGATTTTAAATTCAATCTTAATTTCAGTGTATTATTCTAATGTTTATATTCTATATATTCAAATTTTGGAATAATTAAAAGAAACGTCGAATTTTATTCGAATTATTAATATTGTTGTTTTTGGTATGAAATTGTGCTTCACTTACAGACTATCCTATGAGTCTGTACACCCACTGGTGGCCTGAGCTTCTCCAATGGATCCAACAGTGAGTGAGTGACTAACTACTCTACATAAGCCCATACAGAACAAATGGATGACGGCTGGCTCAAGTCCAAAGTCCAAATCCACTCGCTGATGGTCGATCGATACGAAAGCAGCTTACGAAGGGTTGGAGAGTAAGCTACGGATTTTATTGTTATGTTCCTGTTCTTGTTCCTTTGGTTTTCTTTTCTATGAATGTGATATTGTTTGTGAATGAGATCTTCGTTGATTCGGGCCATTATATAAAGGGATATCTTTCTTGACTTTTCTTCTGGTCTTCCTACCTTGCTGTATGTGAAACTATTTTAATATCGATACATCATCATAGCAGCCCCAATTCACTTGCCCCCCACGCATTCTCCGAGCGCCAAGTTTTCGAACTTTCAATACATCAACGTCGTTTCACCAACAGAACTAAGACCGTATCCGAGGCCCTCCAGTTTAACCACCTCTTGAGCCTTATCTTTGAGATTGACTGTCTCCGACAGAATTGAATATCCAAGAACTTTATAAAGTTCTATTTCACAACTACAGAACTCATGATCCACAGGTCTGAATAACAGTTGCTTAAGGTCGCGAGACCTTCACACATCCAAAACGAAAACAAAATTGCCTTCTATACATCCGCACAAAGACATACAATAGAGCCGACAAGATGAGCAGGTGGTTTAGATCTGCCGTAAAGGCAGCACCTACAATGGTTGGAGAGGATGAGGAACAACATCTTAGGGACGTCGAGGCTGCGATGTTAAAATTGTTGAACGATGATATTGAAGAAGCAGACAAATTATTGAAGAAACAAGATTCTTCATACCATCATTTAGGAAGAGGGATCTCTGGATTCTTATCTGCGATGATGGGAGTAGAGAAGGACTTACTGAAAGAAGCTGCAGCAATCTTACAAGAAGCCGAGAATAAAAGTTGGGAGGATATGAAGAAAGCTCAAAAGGATTCCACGGCTTTCCAATCAAATATCTACCCACAGGGTACAGAGTATCTGTTGTGTTATTCTGTGTAAGTCTTGCTTTCAAGGGTATGTGGAGAATTGGTGCTGATATGATTTATGATAGGGCTCAATTGACGAGTGCAATCACTGCAGTTCTCAGCGGAAGTATCACAGAAGCAGTTAAGGGTTTTTATAAATTGAGAAAAGCGTATCTTACCTTGGACGGAATACTAGAGATAGAGAATAAGTATTTGGAGAAGATGGCTAGTTCGAGTGCGAGTACGAGTTCACTCACATCTAGACCCCCCAGCCAAAAGAGCGTTTCAGCAGCAGTTACGGTTGATGATATTGCACATCAAACTGCAAATCTTTCTGTTGGAGACCTTGATGAAAAATTAGAGGATCACAATGCTTCACTTCCGGACGTCTCGCGACCACCTTCGCCTCCTTCGGTTACCAACCCCTATGATATCGATCCGGAGCTTGCAGAAAGAGTATTCACCAACCGAACCGATATCTTCATACATTCTGGAGTTCGATTATGTTGCGGGCTCTTACTTCTTGTTTTCTCTATGATCGAAAATCCAATTTTCAACAAGATATTGTACATTGTGGGATTCAAAGGCGACCGAGAACGTGGAACCAGACTCCTGTGGCAAGCGACAAGATACCAAAACTTCAATAGTGCCATTGCCGCTCTGGCTTTACTGGGATATTACAATGGATTGGTTGGATTCTGTGATATTCTACCCACCGATAAAGGGGCTGGGGAAAATCTTACGGGGTACCCAACAAAGAAATGCGAGGCGCTCCTTGCTGAAATGAAATCTCGACACCCTGATTCTAGGTTGTGGAAGCTGGAGGAAGCTCGCATGCTATCCTACAACCAAGATTTGAATAGCGCCCTAGAAATCCTGGAAGAAAACTCCAAGAGTAAGATGAAACAAATTGCTATGATCAATACATTTGAGATGGCTCTTACTACATTGTTCTTCCACGAATATGAAAAGTCGGCGACGGCATGGATCAACTGTAGCGAACAAAGTGCTTGGAGTCCAACATTATACCACTACATGGCTGGTGCTTCATACGTCGAACTTTACCGCAGCACCCGAGTTAGCGATCCCACTGCAGCCAAGATTCATAAGCAAAAGGCTACCGAATTTCTCTTGAAAGCTCCACCTCTAGCAGGCAAACAAAAAGTCATGGCTAAACAACTCCCTTTTGATATCTACATAGTAAGCAAGGTAGGGAAATGGGAACAACGAGCCAAAGCATGGAATGTAGATCTCGTGGATGCAATTGGACCCAGTCCATTTGTTGAAATGATATACTTCTGGAATGGAGTTAAGAAGAGTGGAAATGTGGAGTTGCAGAAATGCTTAGATCTTCTTGAGGAGGATAGAATGACGTGTCCGGAAAAATGCGATGAAGATGAAGATGATAAGGCTATTCATCTTTTGCTACAAGGGTGTGTAATGAGGAACATGGGAAGGTACGAGGAGGCGAGGAAGATTTTGACGGGGGAAATTGTGGAATCTGAAAGGTATTTCCCCTTATTTATATCCGTGTCTTTATGAGCACATAACTAACGCCAACCAGACATGCACGTGGCGCTCTCAGAGATGATTGGACTCTTCCTTCTGCCTACTACGAATTAGCATGTTGTTCCTGGCACGAAAAAGATATATCCCCAACGGGAGATACAGTTTCGGAGGGGAAGGTTTCTGATGGCAAGTTATTAGCGTATCGGAAGCAAAAGATACTTGATTGTGAAGAGAAATTGCTTAAGTTGCATAGTTGGCCTCAAACATATGTTTTTGAGGCTAGGATGAGCTTCAAAATTAGTACCAGTGTACTTACAGTCAAACGGGAAAAGGGATTAATTGGTCTTTAAATGAATATGGGATTGGGGGATGAGATGTGTGATAGAGATAGATAGGTGAAAACACGGAGGGGATCAAAAAGACGCTGAGTATAGAAAGCAAAGGCGTCCGTCGGCTTGCGTTGATATGTATAGATAGATGGATTGGTTTTGTATTGGAGTTTGGCCGGCGCGGTGGATGGTTGCTGGGACTGGATAATGGAGGCATGAATGATATCTTTATGATAGGGAATGGAAGAATAAGTTTTGAGAGGAATTTGGGAAGAAGTATGAAAATGAAGAAATGATCATAGATGGGTGTTGGTAAGATTAGATAAATTGAGATGAGATGACATGAAATCAGAAATGTATAAAAGTATAACATTTATGACCATACCTTTGTTTTTGAATGAGATCAATATACTTGCTGTACTGGGAAAATGAGAGAAATTCAATATGTATGATGGGAGGTAGTGAAGTAGTGAAGTAATACGAGGGTCCCCAAGGGACCTCTTATGTGCTCGTGCCAGGTGAGGGTGCTAGATAAGGGTATCTTGTTGAAGTCACTATTGTTTGTAGTATTTGAGGGAAACTATTGTATGTATCTGCGTTCCCTCACCTGTCACCCAAGAGGCTCTCGTGGAGAGCTTCGCATAGCAAGGTTGGTAGTTGAGTATGGAACGTATATAATGCATCAGCTTGGTGGTCAATATGATATCTTACTATATACCAATACACCAGATTGACAGTGGAATAAATATGCGAGGATATCTATAATGTGCAACCACAAGGAAGGACGGTAGTACATGTATATAAATCAAAAATTCAAATTTTGTTAATTATCTATGATATGAACATGGTATAGTATCAGTACCCTTAATCCTCTTTCCCTTTTGACAGGAAAAAGTATATAATGTACCTTCCATGCCAGATGTTCCTTATGATATGAATACGATTTAGTATCAGTCCCGCTGGTACCGCTTTCCTTTGAAAGAAAAGAAATATATAATGTACCTTCCATCCCATGTACGCCTGATGATATAACATTATTTATTATACCTTCCCCCGTTAAGACAATGCTCCTTCCATACACTATCCTCTTATTTTTTTTGTTCCCGTTCGCCGTGTGCCCATTGCTTTTATCCCCGATCCCATAACACCCCGGAATTTAATAAATATTATGATAGCTCTTCAATCCTACATCTCGAAAGGAGGATGCGAAGAGCTATCTATTCCATACATGCCATATCCTGTTGCGCCATATCCTGTTATACCATATTTTGTTACTCTATATCCTGCATTACCCCATATCTTGTTACTCCATATCCTACTGCACTATATCCTGTTATACCATATTTTGTTACTCCATATCCTATTACTCCATATCTTGTTATTCCATATCCTATTACTCCATATCCAATAACAAATCTCGGTACGCCATCCTATCCCATATGTACACACCCGCGTATAAACAACCATTATATAACCTTAATACAACAAAGACCCAAAACTCAATCTCAATATCAAGCACGGTCCTCCAGGAGCAGTATTCTTTATGCGTTTCGCGAAGGCGAAGGGGCCGAGTCACTTACGTCGCGAGTGATGGGTGCTGCGTCTACTAGTGCATATTGGAGCCCTTCCATCAATACTATAGCCTTTTCAATTAGGCATCGGTGCATAACCACAGATGGTCCAGAAGGAGAGGTCTTGCATAAGGCTTTGAATATTTCGAGGAGTGCTGAAAGCTCGCACAATGAGCTTGGTGATTCTTCCATGGGTTCTGTGGAAGGAGAGGGTGCTTCAGCTTCAGCTTCAGCTTCTGGATGTGCTTCAGCATGTGAATTTGATTGCGAGTGTTGAAGCGCCTGTATAAGTTTCACCGTCCATAACGATATGGAACTTGAGTCCGCCATGGGTTCTGTGGAAGGAGAGGTTGCTTCAGCTTCACCTTTTGCTTGTGGATGTGCTTCAGCATGTGAATTTTGTGTCAATCGTTGGAGTACTTGTTGGAGACACGCAGGAACCGATGATAAGTCTTCTGATGCGGCCATGGGTTCTGCGGAAGGGTATGGAGTTTCTGGAACTGGGTTGGTTTGACCTGCTGCTGTTGGTGATTGCAATTGCCATTGCTGTTGTTGGAAAGCTTCCCTGGCTAGTCGGTTGGCTCTTCGCAATTTTTTGCCAGGGCGATTCTTTCTTCTGGGTTTCGCGTTCGTGTTCTTATCTGCCTGTTCTGGCTCTTGTGACGATTGGGATGCTTTATGCATACATTGTTCGGGCGCTGGTAGTTGGGACGAAGGAGCGGCTCCATCAAGACGAGAGACTGTCGACTCGGTAACTAGTTCTGTCGGCTTGGGAGCTACTTCTGCCGCTGGTGGTGGTGTTGGTGACGCAACTGGTGTTGTCCCTTCGGTAGACCCACCAGCTGTGCAAGCAAGCGAGGAAGATCCATCCGAGATTCCTCTCTCCATTTCTGGTCTCATTGATGACGAGGCAGAGGAAAGCTTGGAGGGAAACAAATCGAGGGAAATAGATGATGGCCCTGCGGGGGATGCAGAAGGGAGGTGGATTTGGCATGGACCTTGTTCATCACCTTTACAAGCTTCAAAGTGGCTGATATCACATTGGCCGTGCTGACAGTGAGGACATGAACGGCATTCGATACTTTGGCTGTCGTTAGAAACCATAGTGCACTGGTATTGGCAGGTTGTGATTCGTTTCCACGTTATGTATTGAAGAGAAAGTGGGAAGATAATATTTTTTTGGAGTACAGAACAGAATTTTCGAAAGATATTTTTTTTTTGTACTTGTAGAATTAATGGAAAAGCTAATGCGTAATAATAAATCCAAGACTTGGTTTTTTTCTTCCTTCTTCTCCAAGATAAGATCTTCGGTTACGCTTCCCCATGAAACTTGAGAACTAGCGCTCGCCGGCGCCAGATCTAAAAGCTTTCAAAGTATGTAACGATTAAAGCTTAACACAATATTCTTAGAATATACGGCTTGAATTATATCAACGGATAGCTACAGACACTGGGGATACAATGGTGTTTTTTCCGTTTCAAAATGTCTGCTGTGTGGCTTTTTATCGAAGATTTTATCTACTATTCTCAGTGTTCGAAAAGATTCTTTGCTTCTTATTGGACATTAAAAGACTCTAGTGGAAGCATAGTAAACTGGCTACAGTACGGTACCTCATAATACTTTTTCAATCTCCCTACAAATCGTCGTCAAAGTTTGATCACTCGTCCATAGCCCCACTCAAATTTGAGAACTGAATAATGTTGAGCCTGCGAGAAAATCATCGTGCCGAGGTTTTTGATGAAAGGCCTTTGTATGACATAGGTGTAATAGGGGTCCTATGCTAAGCCAAGTCATATGGTTGCATGGTAGAATGTATGGTAGTATGATCCAAATTGGAACTGCGAATCCTTTGATATTGGGGGGGCTACAAAGCATAAGGGCTCTAGAACAATGTGCGCACCAGTGCACCTGCAATCTTTGCCGTGTAAATGTTGACAATATGGCATCCCTTGGGTATGCCTAGCCCGCAAATACCTCTTCGTGCCTTTCCAACAAACTGGTGCCCCAACACCTATAAACAATAAATGACACTGTATGATCCTTGATTGGATGGGAAACAAAACCACGAAGCAAGAAAGATGAATGGACAGATAAATGTGTCAATCGTTCATAATGAAATCAATTTCTCTTCTTTGGCGAAAGACTTCCATCGTTGTATCTGTGCTACTTTCGTATTCTCAAGCACCCTACAAGTCATTCCGAATCGGTACCATATCTCAAGCACTCAAATAATTACAGCATGAGTTCTCAGATACGCAATTTATCGTGAGAAATTCACCCAAGTTTCAACGAGTTGAATAAATCTTAGCTTTCCGCTTTGGAAGCAACATCGTTCCTGCTTGTACCTTCTCGCCTAATACTAAATAGGAAGTTTCGAAGTTCTTAAAGACACTCGTATCATGTGAAAATGTCAAACTTGCTATTCTTGGCGCGGCACAACTACCATTGTGCTGCTTATATTAAGGATGGAATAACTTTGGACTTAAGAAATTTGACTGAAGTGGTTTTGAAAAATGGTATGTATCAATTGAAGCTGGTGAGAAACGAGTCCGGTCTATGAGAAGCTGACAGCTCAAAGACTCGGTGTGATTGGAAGTGGATCGGGAAGTGGTGGAATTGGTGTATTATCTTTGGAAGGTTCGCATGAAAGCATTTGGTTCAACTTCGTCGCTAACGTGGCTCTTTAACAGGGTATCTTTCATTCTTTTCATCTCGCAAGGGCTTCCTATGCGACAATGTTGCCAATTATGAAATGGTTTAGGCATCAGGTGATGTTGTCAACGCCAATACTAATGAGCATCGTGATCGCTGGATCACACTGCGAGGCGGCTCCACTAACTTTGGTGGTGACGAGATTTGATATGAAGACGTCTAAGCAGGGAGCATTCTGGGGTGGTAGTGTCTACTACTCTCCAGCAAATTTCCCGAGTCAAATCGAGGCTTAATTCAATGAAGTCGAGAAAACCAATGCGTGAGCGAAAATTCAGCTCATGATAAGCATCGGTTATGCAGAAGCCTTTGATATGATTGCTTGCCAGGATCAAGTCTAATAAACGCAAGAATTCACAGCGACCCCTCGGGTTCTTAACCGTTTTCAGCAATCCAACCACAACCTGACGCGGTCAACTCAATGCGAAGCCTCAACTTGACATCGGCTGCCGCGGAACAGGATGCTGATGGCCAAACAAGCCAAAGGTATCAGCGGGAATGTCAACTTCGATCTTTGCAATTGTTTGTCTGTATGTCAAAGTGACTCATGCCAGAATTCTGTGCAGGAATATTGTGGTTAAAGCCAACATTGCAAAGCGCGAGAAGCATCCATAATCACCAATAAAGATATCCCATATATCCCGGGGCTTATCTGTTCCCACACTTTTCAGCCGTATCCTGTCTTTCTATTTGAGAAATCTGCGAGCAATGGTGGGAACTCATTGGTATTGTCTCCATTAGTGGTCCTCTTGTTTCGGTCTTGATTTTCACAATCTGGCAGAGCAAGAGTGACGACGAAGTCATCTATTTAATAATGACAGCCAAGCTCGAAAAGATCAAAGCAGAACAGAAGCTGCAGCAAGAAGACTGCGATTCATTATGTGTTCATGAACTGTGCTATTAGGTTTCAAGAACCCATTTTCACATACGGGGTGGATGAGAATCAACAAAAATTGCTCGAAGTGGGCAAGAAGTATGATTCTCACGGCTCGTTCCAAAAGAATGTTCCTGGGGGATTTAAAACGCTCCATTAATACTGAGCATCTGAATATTGAAATATAGTTGCTTCGCATGAAGTTTCCTCTTCTAGAGGGCGCCTCTTCACCGCCTTTTGGCAATAACATTGTAAACAAACACACGTTCACAGAACACGCGTGATAGCTTTGTAACTTCAATATCTTGAGATGATCAATTGGATATTCGAAATTATCTAAACCTGTAATGAAATGCAATATCCTCCATAACCAGCAACCTTAAATCTATTGAAATTCCTAGCAACCAACTTCACCTCGCCAGCCCAATATCTCTCATCCCTACTCTCAATCTTCTCAAATCTCTCCGCCAAATTCCCTAAGAGATCAGAAGCTTCCATCAGTGCTCTCTGCTGTCCTACACAACCACGCGATCCGCCGCTAAGTCTCATAAATTCCTAGAGTCGTGGAGTTATCCGAATCCAACGATCTGGATCGAAGACCTCGACGTTCTCACCATATGAACAGTGTAGCAACCACTAATCTTTGCATCAGACCCTGCAAATACGTAAATTGGATTCGAATCAGTGGGACCGCTGCGGACTGGGAGAATGGTTTCGCGCAGTGCTGTGCGTGCCATGTTGGCAAATACTGGATAAATATCTAGTGTTAGGCGTTGTTAGTCAGTATACTCCTATTTGAGAGGGTTTAGTTGTTATACTTTCTTTGACTATGCTCTGAAGAAGTACATCGCGTCTCAGCGAGTTGGTGTCAACGAATCCCCCGAACTTGTAAATCTACTCCGCGGGATTTGGAAGGCCGCATAACATTCTGTGAAGTAAAGAACGATTAAGGTTAATTGATTCCTCATGTAATCTCAACTTGGTATTTTCATATACACTCAAATTTCGCCCCAAATACAAAGCCTGAAAGAGGTGTTTATGCATATCATTATCATGCAACAGGCCTAAAAAAATCGCTTGCCCAATTCCATTAACCGATTCCCCTGAGATAATCATCTCATCCAATCATATCTTCATCTCATATCAATTCAATCATTCCTTCTCGCATAGAACACTGCATAACCACTAACGTTTATGGTCCCCCTTAAACCTCATTACTTGGGTATTCAACACTTCCAATAGCAACAAACTCTTCCTTCAATGCTCTCACACTGACAAATCTACCCAAAAGATTCATACTTCCTGCCTTGTCGTTTGTTCCACTAGCTCTTGCACCACCGAAAGGTTGTTGTCCCACCACAGCACCGGTACTCTTGCAGTTTACATAGAAATTACCTGCCGAATTTCTCAACGCGTCTTCCGCATATCTGATCGCGGCTCTATCGGTTGCAAAAACTGCGCCAGTAAGTCCGTACTCAGATGTAGTATCTACAAGCTTGCAAACCGATTCAAATGCTTCAGCTGGAGCGGAAGAATCGTCGTAGACGTATACTGTAAGAACTGGACCGAAAAGCTCCGTAGAAAGAAGAGCATGTCTGGGGTTGGTGGTTTGGTAGATGGTTGGGTGGATATAATAACCGGTTGAGTTATCGTGTTTGCCTCCGACAAGGAGCTCGAGTTCAGAGTCGGATTTGGCGTTGTCAATGACTCCCGAGAGTTTCTTGAATGATGGTTCGTGAATAACTGGGCCGATAAAGTTCTTTGGGTCCTTTGGAGATCCGATTGAAAGTTTGGATGTTTCTTCAACCAACTTTTCCTTGAATTGAGGCCAGATAGATTTCGGAACATATGCTCTTGATGTAGCACTACATTTTTGGCCTTGGTATTCGAAAGCGCCACGAACAGTGTTGAGAGCAGCGTTCTCTACATCAGCTGAAGAGTGGATAAGATGGAAATTCTTTCCTCCAGTCTCTCCCACAATTCTTGGATATCCTTGATACCTACCCTCTGCAACCCCGCTTGCGATTGATCCATAAAGCTTTCTGAAGACAGCGGTACTTCCAGTATAGTGAAGAGCAGCCAATTGCTTATGCTCCAAAACAACCTTTGTGACTTCGACAGGGTTTCCTGGCACGAACTGAATAACATTCTTCGGGAGTCCAGCCTCGAGCAAAATGTTGTACAATAACCAATTCGAGGCAATGGCAGAATCGGATGGTTTCCACACTACCACATTTCCCATCAGAGCTGGTGCACCTGGCAAGTTACCCGCAATTGCTGTGAAATTGAACGGAGTAACGGCGTAGACAAATCCCTCCAAAGGTCTGTACTCAAGTCTGTTCCAGACACCAGGTGAATGATGTTCGGGTTGCTGTGCATATAATTCCTCGGCATATTGAACGTTGAATCTAAGGAAATCTGCCAGCTCTGCAGCAGAATCGATCTCGGCTTGCCAAGCATTCTTTCCCTGTCCCAACATTGTAGCAGCCATAATTTCGTATCGATACTTGCCAGAGATAAGATCTGCGGCCTTGAGGAAGATAGCGGCTCGGTCTGCGAAAGGAAGAGATTCCCACTCGGGCTTTGCGGCGAGGGCGGCATCGATTGCGGAAGAAACATCGGATGGAGAAGCATTTGAATAGGTTGCGACTTTCGAGGAATGATTGGCTGGGTTGAGCTGGTGGGAGACAGAGGAGGTTTTGACCTGTAATTATCATTAGCTTTTATTTGCTGGACTGCGAAAAGGAGGATAAATACTAACCTCTTTACCTCCGATTACGAGAGGGACTTCCAAGGGAGCCTTACTTTCCAATCTCTCCAATGCCTTATAAAGTCCATCGCGTTGTGCGGACCCCTTAGCATAATGATGCTGGATCATTCATTAGCATTTCCGTTCCTTTTCTAGAAACCAAGCTCCAACTTCTGGATCCTGGACAGAACTTACATTTGGCTCATTTACCACCTTTGGAATCTTAAAGCTTGCAATGGTTGCCATGTTGCATCTACTTCCTGTACTTTTTGTGATGGTGCTACCCAATGTGCTGGTGCGGGGTATACGTATCGAAGCTTCACATTTGTAAGAAGCAATCAAAGAACAACGATTACTTGTCTGAAAGCTTCTCGAGCTTTTGATATTTCTTGCGAGCATGAACATGATTGATGAATGAAGACTGTCGAACCAAAGAAACAAAGAAAGAAAGATATTGCCCACCTCGAAAAGAAGAACAATCGAAGCTATAAGTACTCTGTAAGTTATCGTGATTGATTATTTGATTGTAGAGTGCACTAAGGTTAATTAGCGCACACCTTGTTCTAGAGCCCTTATACGAGTAGAATAGATCCCTGCTATACAAAAACAAAACCTTCCTTCCGTTCAAAATCCTCGGCACGCACAATGATTTGTGATAAGATAATAGAGAGATAGAGAGATTATTGCTGCGTTGCTAAACAAATGGTCAATTATATGTTGGAAAGCTTTAGCTTATGGCTTCGGTTTCTCGCGGCTTTAGCATAATCAGACACTAAGAAAATATACTAATAAAGATTTTCTTTCCATAATCGGAGTCTCATTGTTTGGAGAAATGATGATTCTCTCTCTTGTTACTGTCGGCTGAATTCAAGCTGAATATTGTGTGTAATAGAAGGGAGATCAAATTATCATTCGAATAGTTTGACCCAGTCTCTTATAATTAATTTGAGTAGTAAGTAAGTAAGTCAACTACTATATACCTACTCTATTTTCTAGCCACCTCTGTTTTGGGCTACCCTTTTATATCAAAAATCGCTTTTTCGATTTATTAATATTTCTATCAGAATACATTGTAATATTATTTTACAAAATTGAATACAACAAATCTTTATATAGTCTATATATTAGTAATATATTACAATTTCAGATTTTTAGGATTTTTTTAGATCGAGATTTGAAAACTCAAAATATTGATTTTTAATTTGTAGATAAAAATGAAAAGAATTATTAGAATTAATAATAATAATAAATCAATTAGGTATCTATAGGATAAGCTTTTTATTGCTTTGTCTAAACTATAGGAATGCTATACTTTATAAAATAATATAGGCTATTCTTAATCCAACAGAGGACAGAGGCTAATAAGTTATTGTTGAATCTGTTGGAGGCCGAGAGGTTATCGCCGGCCCGACGCCGCCCGACATCCACACCCCACATAGCCCTGTGCCAGATTTCACGTGACAATGAGAAAGTTAAAAGTGTTTGATTTTGTGATTTTTGATATAAAAGGGTGGCCCAAAACAAGAGTGGCTAGAAAATAAGGGTAGTTGACTTACATTTAGTCGTTTAATAGTAAGGTTACGCAAAGCCCTCGTGCCTCGGTTGAAATGAAGGGGTAAAGTCGCGAGAGAGGGGGAGGGTAGGAAATAGAAAGCACGCGCTGTACGATACAAATCATCAAGTAGCCTTCTGCCTTTGAATTTGTTATAACTGATTGAGTGAAATACTCCTATGGCTATCATTCGAAGGCAATTGACTTGAGCCAAGCGCCCTCACGGTCTCCCACGATCCGTTTCGGCTATCAATCGAAACTCGTCGACTATTCGCCGAATTTCTCCCGCTGCGGATGGAAATCCTGGCTCCCCGATGCGACGATCTTTGACTAGGATGCAAAGAATTTCGTGATTGTGCGCCATCAATAGAAGGCTTTCGGCCATGAATCAAAGATTTCGAAGATTTGAATATATTATTTGTCGGTCTTTTGTCCATTGACATAGGGCGAAGACTCTCCAATTCAATATCATCGCCTAGCACCCCTCTGTGGCGATCTGGAATTACCATGCTTATACCCCAAGCTCCCAATATTATCAATGTCAACGGGATTGTAACAGCCCAGTAGTATCCAAAGCCTTTTTGCACTATCATCGAGCCGTCAGGTGTCCAATTGAATACCGGCATTGCAAAGACTGACTTCTTTTGAAAGTTAACAATAGTGGAACAAGAGGTGTGATAGACTTACTGCAATAAAAGTTCCTGGCAGGAACACCATTCCTAGAATGGCGATCGTTTTCATGGCTTTTGAGTCTCGCTTCGTGTCTATAGCTATGATTTTCATGATCTTGCTATCCTTCCTACTTGCTTTCGCGAGTTCGGTTGAAGCTTCCGTTAACGATATGGCACGACGGGCAGAGGCCTCTGCTTGAAATTGTTGGATCTATAGAATAAAGGTAAGCAGATGGACCAGAATGGGTGTGGATCATTCAAAGAAGCTTACGACAGAAAGTAGAGCATCTCTTCTTGTCTGCAGATACTCAACCGCTAAAAGCATATGCTTACAATAATCCCTCAACTCTTCAGCTGTCTGCTTCCCTCCTGGATCCAATTCATCCAAAACGTCTGTCGCTAACAACGCCCCTCTGATACAAACTACAAGCCCAGCCACACCGTGTCCTACTTTGCTTAAATCAGTAGTCATTGCCATGAAGTCTATCTGTAATGGATCTACCGAGGATACATCGCCTTCATCAAATTGGTCATCGGCATCTTGAATTTTGTTTGTATCAATCCATTTACTGTGTTGGCCGGTAGCACTTTCGATTGTGTTGATATCAATGCCTGTACTATCGATGTTGGCATCCAAGTGCTCAAGAACATGGCGAATGGATAGCCTTGCGATATACCAAGCTTGGCTGGCTCCCGCAGAGGTTTCGACGTTGAAGGCTAAAGGGACGATATCTGTATCCTCGCCCACTAAGAAGATCCCGGTAGTTATACTAGTGCTATGGCTTTTGGTCAAGCTAAGAAGATCCCAGGAATTGATAGCAGAGCCGAGTTTAATCGTTAGGGTCGTTAATAAATTGTTTTGTGAGTTTCCTGAAGTCGTCCTAAAGGATCGAGTGCTCCCCCTATTATGGATCTGGAGAAAGTTGTTTGGGAGGTTGAGGGTCGGGGCAGATAAGATCTTGGAATAGGAATTTTTGGTAAAGGGCAAAGCTACCTCCCAATCTTCGGGTGATGTAGCATCTGCGTTGCTCTAGACTAACTGGACTAGTGAGCTAGCCAACCTTCGCGAGCCAGTCTCCTAAAGATCTATCATCTTTCAATTCACCCTCCAATCTCCGGGCCGGCTGTGAAGGATATTGCAGGATCTCCAGATAATTAACCTCGTTATTCTGTGCAAAGAGGAAATCATAATTGGGGTTATCAATCTCTGCGATACGATTGGACATTCTGGAACCCACGTTAATCGATGAAACAAGGTTTGCAGCTAAAAGTCGAAACGCAGGAGTTTTATGCGTGGATGAATGAATTCGTTTCCAAGTAGGGGCTGTTAAGGTTACGAGTGTTGAAGAAAATATTTGAGAAAGCTGACATCACAGAGTGCAGGGGTGAGGATAAGCTGAATCCTATAGCACATAATGGCATCAGCCCTCAGTCCATGTGACATACAGCCAAGAAAATTGGGCTATAGGGCATTGCAGTTGAGGCTTGAAGGTGATCCAGAGTCGCTTACCAAAATATACTTCTTAATGGACCATTTGAGTTGTCAAATTCGAGTTGGGACATGGAAAATCTCCTCAAGTTACTCATTGTCACAAGGTATATTCTAGCCAGCTTTCAATGGGGGCACTCGGGGTTAAAAGCGCCATAATTTATTCACAAGTTACATTGTCGCCCGCTCGTCATGCCTCCTAGCAATCCATACAACGATACCATCATACCAAACTATTCACTCCTCCTCTCAACCCCCGGAACAAACCACCAAGCCCCCATCATCCCTCCCAACAAACCCAAAACAACTGGCTGCAAAATCTTCGCTCCTCCCCCGTCCCCACCATCCAAATTCGCCGCCAAAATACCAGTAATAGCCGGAAATATATTTCCACCGGCTTGAGCAATCACGAACATTAGACTCAAAGCCGGGGTAACAATTCTTGACGGGAGAAGTGATTTGGTATGCGTAATTGCTGCCGGGAAAAATGGCCCTAGAAGAAATCCAAGTAGGCATACGATGACGATACTGCCGATTAGACTGGAGAGTCTCCAGCTAATTATTTGGAGAATGATGCACAGGAAGGAATAGAGGAGGATCATTGGTTTCTCGCCGAATCTATGAGAAGGCTCGATGAGGAAGAGGCGGCCGAGTGCGGTTCCTGCGTAGAAGAGGGTGGGAAGGTAGCCAATTGACGAGGCTTGAATTCCTGAATTGGGCGCGAGGGTAAGGAGGTAAGTGACTAGCCAACCACCAATAGTTATGCCGCTACCCATATGAAAGAAGAAGAATAAACTAATGATCCAAACACTCTTTTCTCTTAGAACTTCCCCAATATCTCTCCACACTGTAATTACTCTTCTTGCATGATTACTTTCTTCACGCCCCCCCCATTCTTCATTATTTTCGTTGTGCTGCGTTGTAACCATTAACTCTCCCAAAAATGCCCAAAGTACCAAACACACATTCAAGCCTGCAACCCCAGCCAAAGCCCCATAACTCTCCATCCACTGCAACGGTTTGGCAGTTGCAATGGCATTTACAACCAATGGACCGAGCGAGCTTCCAACACTATACGCGGCATGTACCACACCCAGCCACCGATGTGCCTTATCACCAACCTGAGCTATATAAGTATTTGCCAGAGCATCTTGATATGCTTGACCTAGAGCTGCCACACCGAAACTCACAACGAACAATGACCATGGAGGCCCCCAGATTCGTATGAGCTGAGTTAGAAGCTGCAAACTAGCCCCTAATAGTAATATTCCTCCAATGCCCAGACGCAGATGGGCTTGGAGAAAGGGTATAGTGATTGCCGCAAACACCCAGCCGAGAAAGCAGGAGAGATAAAGAAAGGCAATAGATGATGTGGAATGGGCATAAGTGTCTAATATGTAAGGTACAAGAGAACCGAGACTACCATCATTGAGACCAGCGGTAAAAAAAGCAAAAATTGATGATATTAGTCGCAGTGTCAAGGCGAAATTCGAGGTTGATTCAAGAGGGGTTGATGATGGCCCAGGAGGCAGGCGAGATGGGATATTTTGTGATGATACCGCTTCTGGCCTAAGTACGGAAAGGGGAATTTCGTCTGAGGGACTTTGGAGAATGGTTTGCGTTTGGGACATGATGTAGGCTCCGTTCTATAAGGAGGTAAAAAGCAAAAACAACATACAACAGTGGGGATTCGCTGGTGGTCACCCACCCAACTACTAATCCACCGATCTGAAGCTTGTGTATGGCAGAGCGGACGGGATGCCCAATTCTCTTCAGTCTATGGTCGTATGTGACAGACAGTGATTAAAGACCCTATATCTAGCTGCGTTGAAAAGTTAAAATCAAAGGATGGCATGTTAAATAAGTAAGATTACAGAGTACATTCAACATGATTGACAGTGACGTCACGTTGCTGACACCCTTCATCGCTTGACGGCCCGAGATTCCAGGACTGGCCAACGGACGATGCATCTTGGTGACACGCTTCCGATTGGTGGCTTTGCGATGCGAGTGAGCGTCATGCACGTGACTATGCAAAGCTCCCGCAGTCCTGGACCTAGGATTGTATCAACACTCCATACACTTTCAACATTATATTTATACGTCAAGAAATCATTCTCACCAATGAGATGATACAAACAGTAGCATGCTTGATAAAAGAAAAGGAGGGAAAATAGAGGACGACTCAAAAGGAAGCAATTTCTTCACACATTTAGAGCTTATGATTGAGGTGGCCAAATCTCTCATTATCTTGGCCTTGACGAGGGCCTAGGATGGCGCATCCACTAGGGACCGCCCATACACAATCATCAAGATCATGCATACAACTAAAGCTACAGCATCTCCATGCATCCCAACAGAAATAAAAAAAGAGTGGTGCGAAGAAGTCGCCCGACCAGTGGATCCATCTATACGATTTCCTTTTCAATTCCAAATGCGACGACTAACATGCCCACAGAGTAAGTTAAGCAATTTGTGGGGGTTGATAGTAAAACAGTACATAAAGCAGGAAAAAGCAAACGCGAGTTCCTTCCGCTGAGAAGAACAACATCAAAGCGAGATAGCAAGGGGTATGATTGAAAGAAGGATAAGAAATTAATCTCATGTATCATCAAAAAGGTGGCCAACCTCATATATCGAAGCGGAGCAATTTGGTGCAAGCATCGCAAAAATCTCCCAAAGGATACCAAATTTGATGGAGATTACGATCATCCTCAAAAACAATTGACGCCGTGCCAAAATACCTAACATGGAACATGCAACATTTCAGATGGTTCTTGGGGACTTGGAATTCCTAAATCAGGAGTTAGTAAACCTGGGAGAGAGTGGGTCAGTATATCGCGGAAAAGAAGAAAACTGGCTGACCCAATATCCACAATATCATCCACATGATTGCATAATGCCACGAAAAGGTCAAAGAAAAGTTTACCGCCACTCTCCATTTCTGTCTGCATGGTTCCGCTCCTCTTAAATGTCTTACGACATCTGATGATCAAGGCAAGATAATGAGCGCGTAGCCTAGAGTCCGTATCCGGCGTGTTGTCATAAGCATACCGAGCACTACGGAGAATTGTGGCAACCTCGATTCCACTCTGTAGACCTTGCTTCCAAAGAGCAACGCGTTTGAGTTCCTCAAGACCATACTTCTCCGCGGCACAGTATATGACTGTATCCTTCAAAAGGTGTTCTCCCACGCTGGATATGTAGCTTGCCGCCTCTACCGACCCGCGACCACCTATATTTTCGGGGTTGGGTGAATGTTCTGCATCCTCAAGTTCCCAAGAGTTTCGGCGTTTGTTGTGAATTAAACGTGGATAATAGTCACCCTTCTGTAAGTATGTCAGTACTACTGAGATGACCACTGTGTCTTTTAAGTCACCAGTGAACATACGTAAAGATATTCGAGAACACAGGAGAAGATTTCGGGTTCTTCATCGGGTAAAGAGATCCTCTTACTCTGCGCCTCAAAGAACTGTCCTCTCAATGCCGTCGCAAAGTATGGCGACAAGGAAAGTACATCTTCATGCGCCGCAAACAGTCGTCCTTCCTTACCAACCGTAAATGTTACAATTGGTGAGGTCAAGCTACTATAGTGATAATCCATCAGTATAGATCCAATTCAAGCACGAGGACATATTAAACAACAAGATCAGCCTGCCCTACCTCGCATTTGGTGAGCCTCGCGAGCTTTGATCAAACGACTTCTGCAATTTCGCCAATTTTGCTGCATCCCTATATGATTTCTTCGATTTGATATTCTTCTCCACACGATCATTCGATCTATGGGAACGCTTGAACATGGCTACTTTGTGTGTATTGCGAATTGATCAATATAAGGACTTGGAGGGGTAAATGAGTGGCGAAATGAGTATTTGGATGTGAGAAGAGAGAGAAAGGTGTAAATTGACACACAAAAGGAAAGATTGACAGGGTCTCGGAAGAAATCTCAAAATTGTACTAAGCGACAGTATTGAGATTCTTGAATGTTGGTAGTCGACCCGAATGGTGTGGTGAGGAAAGAAAAGAAAGGTCGCGAGGGCGCGAAGAGGGCCTCAATATATATATAGATATATATTTAGCCATTGACGGGTTGCGAACGACCACTTTCTTGGCAGGCAATCGATATGTATGCCACGTGATACTCAGTCGGTCCAATTGAGGTTCAAATTGTGGGGATCAAATTATCTTCATCTTTTGATTCGTTGCACTCAATGTCGCTCAGCCTCAGATTCATATCGTGATGAATTCATTCGTTGCTATGTAGCATTTTTCGTGGTGCATATTATTGGTTGGATTTCCCGTCCTCGCTGTCCCGATAAAGCCTGACAGTCACACGCACCCGATGGTCTTATCACGTGCTCACCTAACCTAACCATCGACAACTCAATCTTAACGATTCAATTATCATACAAAAGGTGATCTCGCAACATCGCAACACCTTGCTATTCATCCTTAGCATTGATTCATCTGACAAACGACGTACCAGAACACTTCGTACCATTGAACCGCGCGAACTGAGAACTATTGACAACGTGCAACATGATGGATGTCAAGGTTTCAATTCCTGACCATGCCGTAGCCTACAGGAATGGATCTTAGCGACTAGTCAGCAGGCTCAGAGGATATCTCCAATCAAGTATGAAGTTGCTTCACCTAGTACTGGCTCTTGATATCGGGTGTGGAGATACTCGGTGCTTTGGAGACTCTCAAAGTCAGACACAGCCCAAACAAGACTGTTATCCCCAGAGGGCTGCTGTAAATAACGAAAGAAGACCCGGATTTGTTAGATGTAGGTTTCAGAGGCACCACTGTCCTGTATTAAAATGAACGCCTGTTGGCGTATACTCGTCTCTTTCTTTCTTTCTTTTGGAATCAGTATTGAGATCGCATTTTGACCTTGTAACTAGACATATCGTCTGATAATACGATTGAGTTAGTCATGTGTATTGTACTTACTAGTGGCTCAAAGTGGTCTACGGTGAATGATTGAATGCCGTTAAAACATACAGGCTTCTTAGGCGGGAGAAAGGAAAGTGACTGTGAGAGGACCGTTGTGAAAAAATTATATAAATAATAACATTTCAAGAGAGAATCAAAAAGAAGACTAAATCCTATACAATAAATAAACTCCATACATTCTCCTCATAAATTGATCATGCATCTCATATGAGACTTCACACCTCTAATGGCACAACAGTATATATCAGTTCCTATGCTACGATCCAACCCTGGTAGTCGTTCTCATTACTTCTCGCCAATGACGCTGTGTACTCTGACATACCACCGGCCCTATGATAACGTTATCATCCAGAAAGGCAATCATGCAATTATGAGAGAAAAACTTACCAGTTGAGCGGTTCGACCTTTCTACCAGGAATATTCGCACCCTGATACCAACTTTTTGCCAGCGGAAACAAAGAGTTATTCCAAGCTTCGCCCATCCGTCTAATCCAATCTTCCTCTGCTTCACTCTTTGCCTCAAAGTAAGTTAAATTCTTTTCTGTTAATTCCTTAATCGTTTTTGAAACGTATTCCGCTTGAAATTGAGTACAACTTGGTCCATTCGAGAATGCAGTAGGTGCTTGAGGTCCGTAGAGGAAAAACATGTTGGGGAAGTTATGCATTGCAATGCCCAGCGATGTACGTGTTCCATCTTTCCATTTCTGAGCAATGGTGCTACCATCTACGCCCTGGATATTGAGCTGGGCAAGCGATCCAGTACAAGAGTCAAACCCCGTGGCGAGAATCAAAACGTCAAATTCTACTTCTCCTTCTTTGGTTCTAATTCCCTTTTCGGTGATTTCTAAGATGGGCGATTCGTTTACATCGATAATATCAATGTGTGGCAGAGAGAACACTTCATATATGTTTTGTTCCAGAGAAGGGCGTTTGGTTCCCCATGGATGAGGTGGGATCTCTGGTGCCAGGAGCTTCTGCCTTTTGGGGTCAGGGATTCGTTTGATCACTGATTTCCGCCAAAACTTGTACGCTTCGTCGTTGGCCTCATTATTGAAAAGTATATCTTTGTAGTTGTTGAGCCAGAAACGGAAACCACCTTGCTTGATCATTAGGTCATGGAAGGTCGCTTCCCGTTCTTCAGGTGTATCATCGAAAGTATTTTTGTCAAGAAAAGTATATGGAAAAGCAGCGAACGTATGTCGTGTTTTCTCAAACTCTTCTTCGTATTTGCCCTCAGCCTTCTTCTTGGCTTCTTCTTCTGGGTCTAGAAGTCCTTGATTCATGGGGAGGGCGTAATTAGGTGTTCGTTGATAGACGGTAAGGTGGTTAACAACGGGTCCAATGGTTTGAATTACCTGAATACCAGTTGCTCCGGTACCAACCTGACCAACTCTTTTATTCTTGAGATTAACACCGTGCTGAGGCCATACCGCTGTATGATATATGTCTCCTTTGAAGTTACTAAGCCCCTTGAATGGCGGGGTAAAACGACGAGATGCAAATCCTATGCAAGGTATGAACCATCTGCAATAGATCTCGGAGCCATCTGAACATTCTACGAGCCATTGATTGCGTTCCTTATCGAAGGTAGCTCCATCGACATGCTTGTCGAATTCAAGGTCTTTCCGAATATCCCACTTCTTTTCAACATGTTCGAAGTATCGACGAATTTCGTTGCCACCAGGGAATTTCTCTTTGAACGTGAAGTCCTCCCATAACTCTTTGTCGAATAGTTGATAGATTGGGGCATCAGAATCGACTCGAGCTCCGGGCTTTATTATGTTAGTTGGAGCTACATAATACGTTAAGAAGCTTACATAACAATTCCAATACCAGATACCTCCACTCTTCGAGCCTTTCTCATAAATCTTACAATTCAGTCCTTGTTTCCGAAGCCTGATTGATTAACAAGTGGCTCGCCATTCGATACAATGAGTTGGACTTACTTATTTAACATAGTGAAGGAACCAAACCCAGCTCCTACAAGTAGCGCATCCACTTCTTCAATTTGTAATGAGCCCATGATTACTTGCTTGCAAGCTTGCTGTTAGAAGATGACTATGAAGAGAATCAAGAATGAAGATGGCCTCGGTCTTTATCTATGGAAGTCTGAAAAGATATCTTTAAGTGATTACCTGTTACACAACAGCTCGATAAAGACAGCTGAACATATGGAAGATAAGATTCTGATTTAGAATATGGCGCACAGTGCAGTGTTGTATTTTGTATTTGATGGCACGCCGAATGCTCCGATTATGTGCACTAGTACCCACAGCTCATTTCTTCAAGCCATTTGAGGATCAAAGCATCCTCGGCAGATGGGCTCAGCTTTTGAAATTCCAAGCCATTTGAGGAGTAAAGCAAAATAAAGTATGGCCGGACAGATGGGGATTCAGATGACAAGTTTCCGCGCATACTAAGGAGTTAAACGAGTGATGATGATTGGTACAATGTTGCCAATATGAAGAAGAACTAAACTGAAATAGCAATACCATGAACTTCAAGCAATAATTAACTTTAAGACTTGAACTCCAAGAAGGAAAGAAATGACGGCGGATGTAAATCCGCAGTGGTGCGGGGTAACAACTTGGCCCCATGAATATATCATTCCCATGGGGAAGCGGGGGAGGGGTGAGGGGGCACTATCTAAGGCTAATCGTAACCGAGTACGACGATGATAACGATAGAACTAGAAGGCTAGAATTGACTACGCATGTTTGGCCTCGCTCGCCCAGGTACATAACAGACAACGAACTTTAAAAATTGTGTTCCCATGTGACCTACGAGTAGCAGATATTCCTGAAAGCGGGAATACCGGTATTATGAGATTCTCCCAGAAATAGATTCAAAAGCTCAGATTGTCGATATTTAGGAAGGTTTTCCGAGTTGTGTTGCACCTTTTTCGTTGCTTGGCTTGCATGAAACTGCCACTGATCAACGATTCCAATCACTGCAGATATGACTTGCACGCGCAAGAGAGGCCGTATTTGCTCACCTATCCATGCAATCGGGGCATGGCCATCATGAAATCGCAGTTTTGACTGTATTTTGGTATGGTTCTGGGAATTTACTTTGGTCGGAATACACACTATGTGCCTTTTAATTGTCTATCCACGTAAAACATAGATGGACGACAATAAACGCATGACTATAATCTTTTGGTAAAAAAATTAGCTCGAACTATGTATTACTCTTTCAATTCGTGCTATCGTTTGGAAGAGTGACGATCTTGCCCGTTATTGGTTAGTATAGCTAGCTGAAGATTCGACTTCCCCTCCTCCTCATTTTCCCGGTTCTCCCGTCCCGTTCTCCTCTCTGGCGAAATCTTACCACTAGCTTCATCTCTGCAAATTCGGCATCAGTATCTATCTGTATTCCAAAAAAAAATAAAAAAATTTGAAAATATAAATGCACAACGAATTTCTTACACGCAATTTACACTAGGAGAAAACTCTCTTTCCTCCTCCATTCACCCTCGCCTCTCGCTAGAATCCACCTATCCTCATCTTGCCATCCCTTCCTCTTCGGCAGCGAAAAAAGCTCCCAAAATTGAATACTGTGGATACCACCAAAATAAGGTGTAAAAATGTACTCAATTCCGGCCTGTTATCTCGCTTACGTAGAGCCCCTGATGTACCCCTAAGATATTGCAATAACGCGATAATTTCTACTGTCAAAACTCATTGATACCCTCTACTCCCATTCATCTACTTGGTTTCGCAAGGACTACAGCATCTATCTTTAAGACTCTTATTCAAATTCTCCTCAAATTTACTACATCACATCTTGTTCGGTATATCAAAACTTCACACGCATAAATTCACCAAACCATCCCTCCGTCATCATAAAACACCTCGACAAAATGCATCTCATAGATATTCATATTAGTATTCGAATGAGTATTAGCTATCAAAAAAAAAATTCAGTACCAAATACAATGCCTCAGTCAGCTATCAAATACACTTTTTGACCGGGATGATTATTTCCCATCCTATCCAGCACAGTCCCCGTTCAGTTCCATGCATTCAATCCATCCCAATCCCAATCCCAATCCCAGCCAGTTCGGCCCAGTCCAGCCCAGGTTATGCTATCCAGGCCCCTTAACCCCTTCTAAAGAGACAAGTCTGGGTATCGTTTGACTGATTCTACGAAACCATCCCACACAAAGCCAGAATATAATCTCCCACATCCCATTTCTTTTTTTAAAACTCCAGCAACAATTAGAAATCATCATCATCAGCCAAATCCCACTTCCTTGGCGCCAATTTTCTAACTCTCTTAGTCGGACTTCCTGGACCTACATCTCTCTTCTTAATCCTTAATCTTGCACTCGCACTCCTAGCAACTCCAACCTCGTCATCCTCAACCTTCAGTCTCGCCATACTATCCCGCAATTCCAGTCCTTCATCTTCAGGGGTATCATCTGGAATTGGCGATGCTAATCTATCCATAGCATGTGTTCGACTCTCCTTTAGGATTCTATTTGAAGGCTTTCGAGATTTTACCGGGCTTCTGCTATTCAACTCCCTCTTCAATCTTTCAACCTCCCTCAGCAACTTTGCGTTTTCCATCTCGAGTCCGAGCGTTGGGTCACTGTTCTGATTTTCTTTATTCTCATCCCCAGCAAAACTTGCACCTAGACCTCGAACCACAACTTCCACCTTTCTATCCCTCCATTCCTCTTCCCTCTCTCCATGCTCCTCCAACCTTACCATCCACCTTCTACCTTCTTCATGAATTCTCCTTTCCATTTCCTCGTAGCATTCTTCTCGAATCTCCATTTCTAGACCCAACATTTTGTCTTCCATACTTTGGAGATGTGCTTCACTTTCCATTCTCAATCTTGTTTCGCGTTCCAATTCACTGCGTAAACCATCGATTTCCTCAGACATGCGTGCAATCTCTAATGCTGCGATTTCCATGGTTTCCCGTTCGGTGTCGGTAGGAGTCTGAGGTGGACCATCACGACATCGAGGGAAAGTAGGAGAAGTAGGGCTTATGTAACTTGGATGTCTGTCAGATAATTGAGATGATCCGAGAATAGTAGCTGTTATTGAAGGGATTCTTGGAACCGTGATTTCTTTCGCCAAAGCTGAGTACCGTAGGATTTGCGATGTCGCATTAAAGTCTCCCAACGGATCAGCCGTAACGATCATGATTGCTTTTTGAGGATTTCGATGATGACAGGTGGATGTGAAAGGTTTTGCGCCATGAGATGGGAACGAGTTTGAGAAAAGAAGTTCGGTAAGTTTACATTGACGAAACGGCACAAGATTTGGCTGTTTGTTTTTGGTTAATTCTTAAAGTCTCACACAGAAACAAAGAGTTCGACGTACCTTTGTGTTGTTCTCTAAATCTGATTGCATCTGTAGACACTGTCCTAGATACATCAAACTCTCATTGATCTTTCCGGCCTCAGCCAACGTAGCACCGGCGGTTTTGGCATCTCTAGCTCTTTCACTTCCAGCCAAATCTACAATAGTAAGTGAACTTCCTCCCCAGGCGCCTGGTGTCCTTGATATTCTCCTCTTCTTTACCTCGACGCAGAAAAAGCCATGAGACCTAGATGATGTACTGTTAGAATTGGTCCCCGCGACTCTTCTTTCGTTGAGACCAGCTTCCAAAACCATTAGAGCATCTTTCATGCTACCACAAATAATCTTCCTCAATCCAGCAACCAACTTTCGTTCCGGTGATTGCTCAGTGGGTTTGAATAATAGTGGTCTTCTCCTAGATTCCTTTGTAGATTTGTTTAGTGTCGCCGGCGTCAGAAGATCGAATATCCTATCGTTATAAACTTCATACATCGAGATTAGAATCGCATATTCCGCATGGTGATCCACATCGACTGTAATCCCCGTGATATCTGGACTGCTCGGCATAGCCGATGGTCTTGTAGGTATCGTTCGTCTCGGAGGAGGTTGGTAAGAATCGCCCTTTTGAGGATTTTTAGCACTAATCATTTTCCTGGCTGCTGCTGCAGTAGCTTGCATAAATGAGGGAATAAAGGAAGTCATCGATACTGTCGATTCTCCTGGAATTGGCACTGGCGCATATCCTGGTGTTTTACTGTCATCATCTTGGCTAACCACGATCCTGATGCTCTTAGGACTTCCTGTTGCCTGAAATGGGGGCAAATATGGATATAATTTGGTTGGGCTTGGGTGGTAGGGAATGGGCACGCGTACCACCTGGGGTGTTGGGGCTCTTGAGCTTCCTCGAGATGAAGCTGGGTCGAAGTAATATGTATCTAGAAACATCTGCGCAGACATGACTTGGGCCTCTGATGGATCTGATGCTGCAATTGAACCATGTAGTCCAGGGTGTGAATCAACATCGATAATATTGTTGTCAATGGAACGAAATAGTAAATCAAGGGCAAGTTGCGTGAGACCGCGTTGACTTCGAGATCCAAGAATTGTATGACTCTGCGGAAGAAGCATTAGCATATATTCAATCCGCACATGATCAAACCGAGATATCAACCTTTCCAGAGCCAGTGACTCCCAATGTAGCAAGTAACCCATCTCTACCCTCTCCACCATTTGGACCCAACACACCTTCGACCAAGGGCAGCACACCTGTTCCATGAAATAAATCTAATTGTGAACTTTCTTCTTCAAAGACCCTAGTAAATGCGAATTTCTCTACGGCTCTGCGTCTATTATCGTTTGGTGGATTTAATATGATGTGGGTCGGAGATGCAGTTCCATCTTCAAAATCTTCTTCGGTGGGTTCTTCAACTGTAAGAAAGCGCTCTGGTATTGGTAAAGCGGGGTATAATTGTTGAGTTGATATTGGAGGAGGTCTTAATCGTAAGTAAACTTCAAATAATGAAGATTTGGAGTTGATTGTAGTCGGCGGTTCCATGATGGGTAGAAGATGGAAAAGTGTTTTGTTTCTTTTGACGCTGATCAATTAATTGGAAGGAGTATTTAAGAAGTCGCGGAAAGATTTAACTTATTTGATGTGCAAGATGACCTAAAGGTAAATCTGGGGTAACGTGTGTTGTCGGGGTAACGGAATATAAGCAATGTGAAAATTTCCGATATTATTAACCTTATTATTAACCCCTGATAATATCTTTATATAGTGTAAATGTTACGAACGACGTAACATAAGCACAAGACTTGGGCACCAGGTCACGTGGTTG
>JBBMOJ010000143.1:0-88596 GCA_038090695.1 Sclerotinia spermophila
CCAAAGGCTCCAACGTCCTGTCACATGACACTTGTCACGTGATCCAATGTTACCCGTCGTAACACTCTCCTTCAAACATTAATTCAAAAAAAACAATTTGAATAACGAAGTCTTTTTACTTATACAAGTATTAGTAAATCACCTATTGCCTTAATATCAAATATAATAATATCTAGATATAGAAAAAGAACGATAATAGATTTTAAAGCGATTTTTGATACAATAAAAAGGTATTTCGCTTAACAATTTAAAGATAATTCTAATTCTAATATATTTATACATTTTTGAATTCATATACAAAATTAATTGAAGTATATACAAAAGCAAAACAATTCGTATAATTGGAAATCCTTATCACCTACATTTTGATAGTATATTTGGGAAAATACTATAAATAAATTCCTTAATTTAAAAGACTTCAAAAACTTATAACTTATAAATACTATTTGTATTATTATTATATAGAATAAATAAAGCAATAAAAAAAGATTTACAATAATGAAAAAAAGAAAACAACGAAATTAGAACTTTATAAAATTATCAAAAAATAAGTTTTATAATAAAAAGGATTAGTTTATATTGAATCTAATATATTTTAGGAGTATTTAGGCAAAATAGAGGTTTAATCCCTAGTTTTAGAATATAACAAAATCAAAGGAAATAAAAAAAACAATCAATATTTTCTATAATGGATTTATCACCTTTTTTGGATATTAAGAATATAGATATAAAATAATCAAATATAATACCAAGCCCAATAAAAGCTCTATCAACCTTATCAAAGATTTTATTATTGTAAACCAAATCCAATTATAATCTTAAAAGAAGTAGCTCTAATACTAAAGATCTTTTAGATATTGAAAAGGAAGATAGTATTGATAAAAAGCCTTTTGAAAATAAAAGAAAGTATATACAAAAGAAATATAATAATTTATATTTAAAAAGAGCAGATAAAAGTTAGAAAATATTATACTTTTATTACTATAATTCTATCAAAGAAAATTATAATATATTAAAATATATTCTATTTAAAATACTAAATCGAAATAGTTGAAATAAAGATTCAATTCAAAAGAGTAAAGAGATTCAAGAGAATACTTTTGCGATTATAGATATAAAGAAAAGGAAAAATAATCGAATTGAAATACAAAAAAGGAATCAAACAAATATATAATATAGAAACCCACTTATAAAGGTATTGTAATCCCAGAAATAAAAAGGAATTATATATAAAAATCTAATTTCAGAACTTGTAATATTATTTTTATATATTTTTTATATATAATTTTGCAATTTATATAAATTATTAGTTTGTTAAATAAATTCTTTCAATTTTTATACAAATTGTAATACAAAATGTGATAACCAATTTATATATAAATATATATTTCAAATATAATAACAAAAAAATGATTTTTGGATTTCAATATAGGAAAAAGAACAATATATTCGAGTTTAAATAACAAAATCCCTTAAAAATAAAATATTCTTATCAAATACAAAAATAAAATTAATTAAATTAATATTATAAAAACAATTTTTTTAATATATTATAAAAATATTGAAAATTTTATTATAATAACGAAGCGATCGCTTTGTCAAGTACAGAATCTGCCACCACAGGGATACTGAGACCTAGCTCCCAATAAGAGCTTCTGTTTCTAGGCAGCTTGGCCTTCGGTGGGAATTCCAATAGATTAAATGTACACTTAAATTGTGAATTCTCCTGTAAAGTGAATCATGTCTGCCGCAGATCGTACTTCCTACCTCTAGATAAAAGGAAGCAGATTTGTAGAGGTTGCAAATTTATAAGTGATCTAGATAGATTGATATTCTGATAAGTTCTGGATGACCTGAAATGCTTACGCTCATCATCCGCTTCATTCCTTCGTCTCGGATACGGAAATAGAGAAAGAAGCTTTCACTAGATCTTCATGTCAATTGCTGCAGAAATTGGCGATAGAATAGCTCGTAGCTCTAAAATAAGATTTTGCATCTGAAATGTCCAATATCCCAAATCGTCTAAAGTATTTGCTACAGAAATAGTTCGCCAATTGGCCGTTTCTCTCATCCCTATCTTCCAATGCATCAAGGCTTATCACCGCCAAAAACTTCATACTTCGTTTCATTATTCCGTCATTGCATCATCGTGTTATACATATTCTGTACAACCCAATCGCGCAAGCTTCCTCACACACAGTTCGTAAGATCCTCCTCACAATACACAGCTTGCAACTGAATAGCATGACAACCACTTAGAACTGCCGCTTTAGCCGTCGTATAAAAGACTCCAATAACACCTGTACTAAAGTCTGTATTTTTCAAACAAGCTAGACAAATACATTAGCATTTACCAACCACCCCACAAGCACCAATTCAATCCTGCAAAGATAAAAATAACCTACCATAAAAAGCCCCCGCTCCATTAACCAAAAAATTCCCCTTCGCATCCAAACCATACCCACTCTGCGGACTCGCCCATACATCTAATTGCACCCAGCTCCCCGCTGCACCGTGGATGAGATAGGCGGGAATAGCATCGTCGGATGGATCCATCCCGATGAATGATAATACTCCGTCGGTTATCGTTCCTCCAACGGGAAGAGTCTGGGAGGGTTGGAGACCGGCGACGAGGGTGCCGGATACGGTGCCGACGGAGCCGAAATGTATGTTGTTGTAGGGGGTGTAGGTGGATTTGGAGAGGAGGGAGAATTTCGCGCTGGTGACGGCAGAGGCGAGAGGGAGAAGAGTAGTCAGGGGGAGGAGGGTGGTGGGGAACTTCATGGTGGTGGTTGTGATTTAGGTAGGTGTTGGTAGGGATGGGAGATTTGAGTTGGATGTTGGATAGATAGATGGATAGAATTGATGATCACAAAGCCCGGGTGCATTCAAACAAAGTCGATGATCCATCCAGTTTATATCAAAGCCTCCTCCCTCATCTCGCCACCCGCCAGCCCTGCACTTGCAGACTTTCAAACTTACAGCAGTACGACAAACGCAAACCACATCCTCATCCCAGCCCGTTTTCCTCCAATGCCCGTCATCAATTTCCCACAAATCAACAAGTATATTCTTCATCGCCAAGAGAGAAACGCACAGTAATCACGCAAAATAAATCCTTCATCTCTAGCCCAGACCTTTCACCAGTCTGCTGTAAATACACACGTACGTATGCTTACCAGTATCAAATCCTCACCTCACCTCACTTCACCAACTCTTCCACACAAGGCAGGTATACAAGCAGAAAAGCAGACAAGCAAGCAAGCAAGCGGTCAACAACCCAGACCGTGGCGCACAGGAAGTCAGCCGAGAACCAGGCCCAAGAACCTTTACCAGGAATCCATCTCACATGCGAGAAAGCGTACGGGATACAATTCCCCCTATTTCCAAACAAGCGTTGAAGAAAATTTCCCTCCTCTCCCTGCCTCCTCCCTCCCCGAAGAATGGACCTGGGATGCGGTGCCAAGAACGCAGGATCTACAATAAGCATCTTTGTGCAAAAGATGTGCATTAGCGAGAAGCTCGTATGGGAGTTGCGATGCCTGTTCGCTTCGGATGTCATGAATACCTTGGATGCCAAGGTTTTGCTACTGGTCAGCTTAGTCCGAGAGATTCTAGACTTTGGGTGATGATTTGGGGATGGAGAGTTAGCAGATGTGAGATGTGAGTGGAGAGGCTTAGAGAAAGTATTTAGTGCTATTGGTTTGCGTGCAGAGGTTAATTAGCGCAAGTCAACCGCACGCTGACAGGTGAAAGTTCTTTTTTGGTCGTGAACAAAAATCCCACTACTTTTGAAAAGTCCCCTCGTTTATATCTCTCGGTTAAGTAATTATGTAGGTATTTCGATAGAGGAATGGGTACAGTACAAAAGTTACCGAAGTTGACCGTCATCCTTCATACATTTTTCACATATACAATTATAGATGCAATATATCATCCGCCCTCACTACCCCAAATTTTCGCTTCCCTTAGGTATGAAACATGAAGCATCCCCAAACGCCACGCTCATGTAATATCATCTCCAAATCATTTCAATCATCATCCGTGTTGCCCAGGAACCGGATGATTGCTATCGTATTTGTCTAATTCACTCCCATCCCCGGAGTATCCTACTCTATCTCGGTTATCGTCGATGATACGGGCATATTCGATTAGAAGTCTGAACAGATAGATCTGTTTTGAGTCTGAATTAGCACCGCTTCTCCACAATTTCCCGTGATATAATTTGGGAACAAACTCACCTCAATATCCTCCTTTCTCAAAACTTTATTGGCCCATTCACTTCCCTGTCTTCCCAATTTTCTTGCCTCGAAATCATGTCTTTGTACATACGGCTTCCCATCTTTTCCTTTCGAGTTTGCATCTCCTAATCCAATAAAATACGTAAGGATACTATACAACTCATCATACCGATTATCCAATGGGACAAAGTGTCTCCATTGGAATAATCGGCTGTCGTGCCATTCCCTAAAGATAGTGCTTTTGATACCCAAACCCTTACTTTTGAGAAATGCGTGCCAACGACCGGAGAAGGAATGCCCGTCGACATCGATGAGATATTTACTTTTGAATTGATCGGTAAGCTCTACAGAGGGCTTGTAAGTCCAAACATCATCGTAGAAGCTACAGTTTGGTACACAGGAAGCAGCTTCGGTGAAGCCAGCATCCGTGTGTTTAGCGGCAAATTCGCTGGGTTGAAACTGGTCATAAGGTCGATATGTACCAGGATTATTCGGATCCATGGCCATAATGTTCACATTGGTATCTTTCATGACAGTGCTGTTGGTGAGTAAGACTAACCTCTGACGATGCATCCTCTTCCACGTCTCTGCTGTGTTAGTTCCACCAGAAGTGACACCTCTCCAAATCATACTATCCGCTTTGTCATCCCAACCCACGTCACCTTTTGGGTTGTAGGCGTATCGAGCATCATCATACTCATAGTATTTATTCGCAGGGAATAGAATATCATTGTTGCCATTGATTTTACATTCTCCAAAGACAGGCAATGGAAGCTTGCTCGCCGTTACTGTACTGCTTGCATACAAAAATCCATGCAAATTTTGAATTTCAGGACCGACTGTACAGAGGTCAGAAGAAAGATTAAAATTCGTAATAAATCCCTCCGGATTTTTATAGGTGGCTTCTGCAGCAGACTGAGACATTGAACCTCTGGCATGAGACTTCGGAGGGCAGGTCTCTTTTGCAATCGACATGTATTGTTTACCAGGTGCTCTAAACCACTCTGGGTCCTTCAATAAAGGTTTAGTCTCCCCATCTTGAAATAGGGTTGCGCCCTTTTGCCACAATCCAGACATATTTGCAGTGAATTCGGCAACAGCTTCTGGCAACAAAATTCTGCTAGCCGTTTCGTTGGCAAGAAGAGCTTGCAGATCATCCCATGGTATTGCTAGACGTGGTTGGTCTAGCCTATTCATGGCAAGATCCATGTCCGGTAAAAATTTGACGAAAGGCTTAATCATTTCTTTCATAGTTTCTGCCCTCCAGTTTTCATTGCTCAACTTCCAAACTTTCCCAGATCGTATGTGAATACCAGAAATACCATCATCATGGTTGGCATGAAGATGCGCTGCCTGAGACCGAATAATAGCGGGATCGACTCCCCAGAATGGCCGCAGATCATCCATAATTTGGTCAAAGTCGTCGATATTGTAAACGTTCCTGTCTCGAGCATATCTATACCATTCCCTGAATTTTGGAGGTGGATGCCTTCCATATTTTCTTCTATACTTTGCCACAGTTTCCTTGAAAGTTTTCGATCTGCTTTCATCGTATATTCGAAATGCTTCATCCGCTTTTTTCATAAGCGCAGCTATAGGATGTTGGTCTGCAATGTCACCCACCACTTCTTGGTCTTGATGCGACGTGGGCGATTTTGAGGACTATATAAAATACGAAGAATATCAGACATGTCCGAGATGAAAAGTGAAAAAAAAAGAACTTACATCTGGCTCGGGCTTATTTCTCAAACCTGGGATGGGAATGTTCTTCACATTGGATCGCAAATTCGCACCAGAGAGCATGGAAAGATTGAAAAGAAGTATTATGAGGCCAGTAATGGCCAGAAAGAGGAAAAACCGACGCTGACCGCGATCAAATCCCATGATGCCGGATGAGATATTCATTCCCTCAACTATATCGTCTTTCTTATATAAGAAATTATTGTGCGCGAATGCGAGTGTTGGAAACGAGTATTATCTGGTTGTCATAAAAGGGTATTGGATGATAGTAGCATTGAGCGGTCCATTCATAGCAGGGGGTTTCCTTTGAGAGCTTGTATAGTGAGTGTGTGTGTATGTATGTATTTTGTATATTGTATATTGTATATTGTATATTGTATATTGTATATTGTATATTGTAGTTTGGTGAGCTGTAGTATGGGGTGAAGAAAAGGTCGATTTTTCGAGCAGGTAAGTCTTTCTTTCCTTCTTTCTTTCTCTCACGTATTGATTGATGATGGGTTGGTTGGTTGAGCTATTTGGTTGGTCTACGGGTATTGGGTGGTTGGTTTATTGGATAGTTTTTACCCTACTGTGCCTACCTCTACCCACGCTATCTATCACCTAATTCCTTGACATATGTCTGATAAGGTTTCTGCCCCTGATCTGATCTATCAAATGTGGAAAATTAAGTTACTGACTACGCTGAAAGAAGCTTAAAATCACGACGGACATTTTACTCTATTTTCAGGGCCACATACAAGCATTTAGGAAAAAAAGTCTAAAATGTCATCATACGAACGAACCCCTGGGGAAAAATAGGAAAGCGATACCATATCTAGTATTTAGTAAATGCATTTAGTAAATGCCAGGTAATATAATTATATAATTAACCGAACTCACCAAAATTATACTATAGGATTTGAATTTTATTATATAACTTTACAAAATCAATAAAAAAAAATAGAATCCAAAAGAAATATATAGTTCTGGATATGAAAACTATTAATATCTGGAAGTCTTTTTGAAGATATTATTCTTTAATAAATTAAGATTGAATTTCAAAGAAGGTGACTTTTGACTGATTTTGGTGAAGAAACCTTACAAGTGCACAGACCTGGCATTCATTAAATATTAAGATCTGCACGTGATCTGGTAAAAAGGAAAAAAAAAGGAAACAACTCTCTCGGAACACAACACTCAATGATCGGATATTGAATATATTAAAGCAGCAGCAATTTTAGATAACCCCAGTGAGCCAATCAGCAAACAGATCATCAATTTTATCCAGAACCTCTCTGCAAAGGGCTCGATACATCAAAAGAGACCTTATAATTCTCCCATTTCCTCCCCTCCTTCAACACAATATGCCTCCACGATTACCAGCGCTTACTTCTTCTTATTGTCGCCCAGCGCCAACTTTGGCCACACCCTTGGCTGCATTCCTTGCACCATTGATGCAAACACGGAACGCTTCGATTCTGTCATCTTTGTCGGACAACTCTGGGGCATATAATAAACGTATAAGAAAAGGTCGAGGTCCATCTTCAGGAAAAGGAAAGACATCGGGACGTGGTCATAAGGGTCAGAAACAGCATGGAAAAGTACCAGCACGATTCCAAGGTGGTCAAACACCACAAGATGTTGTTCACGGTGTGAGGGGATTTGAAAATCAGTATGGATTCCATAGTTTCCTATGCGCAATTAAGATCCATAGATCTTTTTGAGGAATCTTCACATCGAACCACACCACTAATCAGCTTCCTAGTTTCTCCGTTGATATGTCCCCAATAAATCTCAATCGCATACAAGAATGGATTGACCAAGGTCGACTTGATCCCACGCGACCCATTACTTTGAAGGAGTTGGCCGATTCTCGATGTTTACACGGAGTAAAGGATGGCGTAAAACTATTAGCCAGAGGAAAGGAGCAGTTAAAGACGCCCATCAATATTCTGGTATCTCGCGCTTCGGCGACGGCAATCGAGGCAGTGGAGGCGGTTGGAGGAACAGTCACTACCAGATTCTATACAAAACCAGCGATTAAGAGGCTTCTGGCGGGTGAATCTGTCTCTAGTTCGGTCCCACTTTCAGCAATCGACGCCCAGTTGGTCAGCGACTCTCCGATCCTCTCTGCCGCTGCTGCATCACCATTCTCGTACCGCCTGCCAGATCCCACAAGTCGTAAGGATATCGAATACTACAGAGATCCAGCGCATAGGGGCTATTTAAGTCATACAGTAGAAGAGGGTCAAGGACCAAGTTTGTTCTTTAGGGCTCCTCGGACTGGAACTTTACAAAAGAAGTCGAAGAAAACAGGTACTGGTGCTGCAGCGAGTGCCAACAGGATATGGTAACCCTTACCATTGTATATTAAGTTTATGGAATGGCTGTGTCGTATTGAGATACGGAGCGAGCAGAGTTCTGCCATTTTTGGTTACAGAACACCATTCTTTGAATTATCAACACACAGAAATCAATCTATAAGGCAACAGGTGGTATTGATTGATTCCAACTGTTTGCAAATATGCTTATTGCTTTATGAGTAAGTATATCGAACTCTGATTCAACGAGAACGGAATATAGAGCCAGGTGGTGGAGTTTCATCCTGCTCTAGTATGGCGTGGGTTAGAGCTTTATAGCTGGGTCATATTTGATCAAGAAATGAATGTTCCACATGTATAATGAACATTAAAATGATACCCAGCAGACGGAATTTGTGAGTGATATCGAGCATCAATTTTTTGCATAAAAGCAATCTGCAGTCCTATATTTGCTCATTCAGCAACCTACTCTTCTGTCTACAATTTCTGATGTCCAATTTCACACTGAGTATACTGTCTATCGCTACAACTATGAGTAGATTTGAATTGTCCAATGTTCTAAGGCTCTCCCAACATTGGAAATCTACATATCTGATAAAATCAAGTTCCAGAACTTGTACATAAATTGAAGTGGCTCATACTTCAGACGACTCCATACATTGTGACTACATAAACGTGATTACAGCACTCTCAATAATTGACAACACCATTAAAAGCTATCGAATATTAATTTAGTGTACAATGGAGTATCAAAACGTTTTATAAACTCTCTCCCAAGTTCCATATCCAAAATCTTTCAATTTGAGTTTCCTGTCACTTGGATCCATACCTCTCCTCCACAGTCCCACCTAGGTAGTATTAGACTAAAATATGCGCGGTTACATGATGAGAAAACATGTCCAAGCTCTGCCGCGTCTGGAACTTCCAAGCTTCCAAAATACCCAAAACAATCACTTATGATAACGACGTTACGATACAAAATTATTCAATTTTGTCTTACTGTACATAATTATACCTCTTAGAGAATATTAGGGATATCATGTCTCTATTCGGAGATTCTGATGAGCCTGTTGGAGCAACAATCCCATCAAAGTCGCGATTATCTCTATTCGACGACGAACCAAGTTCGACCCCAGGATCCAGATCTTCATTATTCGCAGATGATGATGATGTTTCGGGAGGCTCTCCATGGGGTACATCACTGCCGAAGAAGTTAGATCGGGGAGGTTTACTAAAAACTCTGCTTCCAACATCTGATGTGCCCGAAAATTATATTGATATATTTGACGATATACTCAAGGACGGCAATGACTCTAATGGAAAGCTCAGTAGGGCCGGTGTGGCAAAACTTCTAGAGGCTGCAGATTTGGATCCTGATAAGTCGAGCTGGATCATGAAAATTATCGCCCCTAGTTCACAAGTAGAAGATCTAGAACGGAACGAGGTCAACGTACTATTGGCCTTGATTGGTTTGGCTCAGGAAGAAGAGGATCTTCATGACGTTACACTTGATGGCGTAGATGAACGACGAAGGAGTTAGTTGTCTTTTATTATTCACTTTCGCTTGTTCTAATCTGATGAATGCCCAGATCTCCCAGTGCCCAAGCTTGCAGGCTCGACAAAATTACCAATCGCGAAATTAGAATCCTCTGCCACTGATACATCAACTGCGGAGCCTGCTCAGCGACCTGCAACCCCACCATCTGTTCCATCCATACCTAGCTCATTGTCCCCCCAGCAGTCTCGAATGTTACGAAAAGACTCCCTCGAATTTCCCGAGGCTGATCCATGGGGCAGCCCGGCTCTTCACAAAGGCCGTAATCATGCTAGTCCCAAATCCAACGGAGCTCCCTCAAATGGAGTACGCGAGCCCGTGAGAACCGTAAGTGGCTTTACAGCGACTTCTGCAGGACCATCAAATGAAGATCGACGTCATCAATCAAGAAGTGCTCCTATAGAGCCTGCAAGCGGTGGATGGGGCTCCTATCACGCGAATCCAGATTTCAACAACTCAATAACACCACCAGCTGGCGGAAGTGGTGGATTCGGTGGTGATGGTGGGGAAGGGGAACGACCAGAGGAATCTGCTCCTCAAGCTCGCACATTCGGTGGTGGTCGTGTGACTAGTAATGGAGCAGAAGAGAATATAGTCGTCACTCTGTTAGCTGAGAAAGAGGGAATATTCCTATTTCAACATCACAATTATCAAGTTTCTTCTGTTCGCAGAGGGAGTAAGGTTGTGAGAAGATATAGTGATTTTGTCTGGTTGTTAGATTGCTTACAAAAGAGATATCCTTTCAGACAATTACCACTTCTGCCCCCAAAGAGAGTCGCAGGTATGTTTAACTTGACCACTAATTTTCATTGCTAACATGAATAATTTCAGTGAACGGAAACCATTTGGCTGCTGAAAGCTCATTCATGGAGAAGCGTAGGAGAGGATTAGCACGGTTCTCCAATGCACTTGTCAGACACCCGGTTCTTAGTCAAGAGCAACTGGTCATAATGTTTCTGACTGTTCCGACAGTAAGTACCCACTTCTCTTAAATTTCATATATTGTTACTAAGTACGGGCTAATTAGCATCAGGAGCTTGCTGTTTGGCGCAAACAGGCTACTATTTCTGTCCAGGAGGAATTTGTTGGACGACCACTACCCCCGGGACTAGAAGACTCTCTTCCTCCTACTCTGAATGATCTCTTCGTCCAGACTCGGGCCGGGATCCGGCGATCGGCAGAAGCCTATGTTAACATGTGCAATATTATGGACCGTCTCGCAAAACGCAACGCAGGACTCGCTGCAGATCATTTACGCATGGCGCTGTGCTTACAATCGCTCACCGATGTCTCCCAAGATACCTACGCTATCGATACCAATGACGTGCCACTTTTGAACGAGGGTCTTCATTCTACTGCTAAGCATCTTTCCAACAGCCAAAATATTCTTGAAGATGAAGCCAAGGCCTGGGATCAAGGCGTTTTAGAAGACTTGAAGAAGCAACGAGATTCTCTTGTCAGCATGAGAGATATGTTCGAGCGTCGGGATCGCTATGACAAAGACAATATACCATATTTAGAACGCAGGATTGAAAACAACGAGAATAAATTAGTGGCAATACGATCAAAGCCTGAAAACATGGTTAAACCAGGAGAGATTGAAAAGGTCACGGAAGCCATTATCAAAGTAAGCTCCGCATTCATAGATTGGAACTTACGAAAACTAACGATCTTTAGGATAAAGAATCTATTGTAGCTCAGCATGCACGAGGGATATTCATTAAAGAGTGCATCAGAGATGAGCTCATTTACTTTCAATCAACGCAATACATTATCAGTCGACTAAGCCAAGACTGGGCACAGGAGCGTGTCAAGTACTCAGAGCTTCAAGCTCATAACTGGAGACAATTGGAAGAAGAGCTTCAGAGTATGCCACTTGGGGATTAGGAGGAACTTTATGGCGCCCGCTTTTCATTGCGTCCTTTTTGAAAACTTAAGTTAGATACCATTAGCAGCATTTATTTTGGGGGGGGGGGGAGGGGGGTTATTTATTCAGAGCGTCTGTTATACTTGTATACATAAAGATGGTTTGGAATGGAGAATGATTTGGTGTGTGGGTGAAATCCATGATAATGATGAGGGCCAGTGATGATGATACAAATCAATCATACTAATTCATCTTTGATATGAGTAATCTTTGAAATCTCGAACAAGTGGATATTGCATGTTCTTAAAAGAAAGCACCTTCCGGAGAAATCTTGTTCTGCCCATCCCACTACTTGATACAATACTGATATAATAACCATCTCAAACTTCCTAGTAGACATCTCCCCTTTTGTCAAATCATCATTCTCGTCTAAGGCTTCACCTGAAACAAATATCGCTTATGATACGGGAGACTATCTTTCTTATCTTAACGCCGAATTCAACTATCCGTAACTTTATTTTTGGCGCTAGGCTGCGGGACTAAGGCCGGGCCAAAAGCCCATGTTCTTAAATTCACAACCCCGCCATCTCCTCGTCCAGCCAGACCTTCAATAAATATCAAATATAGAGGAAATTTTTCAAGATGCCTCCAAATGGGCATCAACGTTCTATGCTCAATGAGTTTATGCAAATTACCGGTGTATCGGAAAGAAATGCTATGAAAGTGAGTGAAGCTGCTGTAAACCTGCTGCCTTGGGCTCCTCCACATTATATATCTAAATAAGAACACTTTACTGATAGATCTTGTTTCGCAGATTCTCAAATCGACTGGTTGGAGATTAGAAGCAGCATGCGATAGGTGAGCGAACTATTTTACTTTTTATAGCCAGAGATTGGTGACTGGCGGGGAAAGAATATCGATATTTATGGTCAACGAATCGACACACGACCCCCTCGATGTTTGAATACTTTGGGCGACGACGGCTCCTTAAAGAAGTACTCGGAATTTGCGCGATCAGTCAAAGATCTCCTCGCACATGAAGTTGAATGAGCAAATACAAAAGAGGCTGCGTATTACTTGAGGGCGCCTGTTTGAAGTGCGCTGTCGGTGGCCCCCAAGATTGTCGGTTTAGTTGGAGAAGTGCCAATTTAGAGGACGGTGTTCAGTTCGCAACAGAGTACCATTCTACTTTGCCATGTCTGGTTCGCTCTAGAGGGGCGCGCTTCAATTTGTACACGCTTCAGTGAGAAGCTTTACGGTTTATTTGCAGTTCACATTCAAGGCAGCAGATATCTGTATATTTCTTGCTACTGGTCATGAGTACGGATGCTACAAGCTGACAGCTAGCATTTTGCCAGCTTATATATCAATCAACATTCCTACAATTTATACTAATTTCTCAACCGCCACAGTTTCTTCCAAGGAAATGGTGCTCCCGTCCAGACAAACGACAAGGAATCTTTGACGAGGCTTTTCGAAAGCTATCGCAGTATGTATTTCGGACTATTCTCTCTTCAAACAGTTGAACATAGGAGGAACTTAACATCTGTAATCTAGCTTCCAATGATGATGTCGATATGGTTGGTGTCGAGGGCACTATGAAATATTTTGGGGACGATTTGGGAATCAATCTCGAAGGTGTCGAGTTTCTGATCCCCTGCGAAATCATTCAAGTACCGTCAATAGGAGAAATGACCAAAGATGGCTTCGTTGAAGGATGGAAAAACCTTGGGTAATGCCACTACTGCACAATGTTTACATATAGCCACTAACACTTTTACAAAGTCTCGATACAATACCCAAGCAAAAGGCATACCTTTCGAAGGCTAAGTCTTCATTGTCGACTGATGTGGAGTTGTTCAAGAGAGTATATAAGCACACATTCATCTGTGCTCGTGAGAAGGGACAAAAAGCTCTTTCGCTAGAACTTGCCAGCGTCTATTGGGAGCTCCTCTTCAATTCTCCAGGAAGGGAATGGAAGACCGCCTCAACTGATTGGATCAAACTATGGTTGGAATTTCTTGGACAGAATTGGAAGAAGAGTGTAAACAAAGATTTGTGGAACCAGACATACCAATTTCATGCAAAGACAATAGAGGATGAGAGTCTGAACTTCTGGAGTGAGGATTCGGCATGGCCAAGTGTCATTGATGAATTTGTTGCATGGGTAAAGAAAAACACGGGAGATTCGGGGGAAGTTGGAGAGACAATGGAGACTGATTGAGAAGGCATGATAAAGCTCTAGAAGGGATGCATTTTCATATCTTTTTACTTGCAGCGAAGCATTTTCCTAGTTGCGCAACGGCGTTCGAGGTAGCAGACTGGCGTTTGAGACATCGTACTAGCAAGTGAGGTGGAAATACCAATCCCTCAATCCCATAATGCAAAATCAACTTCCATACCCCGGCAGTGGAATGTTGATCGCATTTCCCTTCTGACGCCTACTAATACAATACACAAATGATACCACGCTACCACTCATTTCTCTTTTGTATGTTCCTCCATCGTCCAAGGAATCGTCGAACCAATCTTACTCAAACTCTCCAATGTGCCGTCTCCCAACTTCACCGAACTAAACTTGATCATCCGCGGATCTAAACCAAGAGTCGTCCGTACGTTATCTTGCGTCTTGCTAGAGGCATCGTATCTCATGACAAAGTAATGCCCTTCATGGTATTGCGCTTGATGTTTGCGGGTTCGTTTGGGTAGACTAGAGACTCCCCAATTGCGTATACCGCGGATGGTACCGCCGGATCTGAGGATGAGGGACCCAGCTGTGCGGGCAATTCTGTAGGTGAGAAATGGGGAATTAGTCTTGATTATGGGAGTGGGTAAGAGGGGAAATTGAAGAGGCAATTTACTCTTTGACCTCGACGAGGTTGCCGGGTCGGACCTAGAGACTTGTTAGATTGTATATTCTTTTTTCATATATCCTACTAGGAGGACTTACAATTGCGACGAGCTCATACAACATCTTGGTTGCTACATTCGAATCTTGATACTATTGGCCTCGACTCAAGATTGTTCAGGAAATCCATCGGACTTTAACCTTAGATTACCCGACGCTAAAAAATAATTTTGAATTTGCGATTGTGACGATAAGAAAACCCCCACAATCTACTCAATAATTTTTTCTGAGGGGTCGCAAATTGTCTATCAACTTATCTACAACAAGCATATACAAAATGTCGAAACGTCCAGCTGAGGATGAGAATATGGATCTGTCCTTGAAGGCAGGAGAGAGACCAGAAAAACCAGAACTGGATGATGGAGTGGGAGAATTTGAGGACGAATTCGAGGATGAGTATGAGAGCGAAGATGAGATTTTGGAGGCAGGTGTTGATGGAAGACCTGATGCTGAGAGAGAGGCCGGAGAAGCAGGTCAGTGAAAGCAATTATGAATTTCTTGCCAGTGCGCAATGGTGGGAAATTTACTAATGTGCTCATAGAGGCCATGGAAGTCGATCAACAAACCTTCATAGTTGGTAGGAATAAACTGGAACCAGGACAGACATTATCCCCCGATCTTACTACATACGAAATGCTTCACGCTCTCAGTACCCCTTGGCCCTGTCTTTCGTTTGACATACTCAAGGACGTTTTGGGCGACAACCGAAAAACATATCCCGCTACTATGTATGCAGTTGCAGGAACACAAGCCGAAAGTAAACGGGAAAAGGAAAATCAATTGATGGTTATGAAGTTCAGTGGATTGAGCAGGATGGAGAGGGAACAGGGTGAAGATGAATCGGATGAAGATGAAGATGAAGACTCGGATCCTATCCTCGAATCGGCTTCGATACCTCTTACTGCTACTACAAACAGAATACGTTCGCATCAAACACCCGCTTCGGATTCGTCGCGACCTCCTACTACACTGACTGCCTCAATGAGCGAATCTGGTCAGGTTCTTATTCACGATATTACTCCTCATCTATCCTCTTTTGATACCCCAGGCACTATTATCACTCCACAACAAAATAAACCTTTATCTAGTCTTCGAATGCATAAATCAGAAGGTTATGCCGTTGATTGGTCTCCTTTGATATCTACTGGAAAGCTGGTAACAGGAGATAACGATGGCAAAATTTATGTCACTACACGAACTGCCGGGGAAGGATGGGCAGTTGATTCACGTCCCTTTACCGGCCATACTGGAAGTATCGAGGAATTACAATGGAGTCCTTCGGAAAAGAATGTTTTCGCATCCGCCTCCAGCGACGGAACAATCAAAGTCTGGGACGTCCGAAGTAAATCTCGAACCGCAGCACTCACAGTCCAAGTTTCCGAAACAGACGTCAACGTCATGTCCTGGTCACACCAAACATCTCATCTTCTTGCCTCTGGCGCCGACGACGGAGTCTGGGCTGTTTGGGATCTACGAAATTGGAAACCATCGAATACTTCTGCACCGGCTAAACCGTCTCCAGTCGCTAGTTTCAATTTCCATAAAGAACAAATTACCAGTGTGGAATGGCATCCTACAGATGATAGTATTGTGGCGGTGGCGGCTGGTGATGATACGCTAACGCTGTGGGATTTGGCGGTCGAGTTGGATGATGAGGAGAGCAAGGATACGGGTGGAGTTAATGATGTTCCTCCACAATTGCTGTTTGTGCATTATATGGCAAAGGTCAAGGAGTGTCATTGGCATCCACAGATTCCGGGAGCACTTGTGGGAACGGGAGAGAACTTTAATGTTTTTAAGACGATTAGTGTTTAGAATGTTGAGGTTCAATCAATGCCCTGGGCAGAGAAGAGAAGAGAAGAAGAAGAAATAAAACGATATACAAGTACAATGAGAAAAAAAAGTTTAAACATCTACTTTCTGTGGTTCGAATTCGGAGTTGTGATGATATCACATGTATAAACTATAGGCAACACAGTTGTTCATTCCTCCAAACAATTCGAAGGTAGGAAAGGATATCGGCTATCGGCTAGCTCCGGGAAAATCCCAGACACACCCAGCTACCTACTAGATAGATACACTCCCCTCCCCCTGGTGAAAATATCTTTTTCATTCTTGGAATTCGTCTTGGGGTTACATCGTTTTTCATTAGAGAATCCGAATCTAGAAGTTGTACTTTTGAAGAATGCCGATGGATGGGTGTATCGATGTTCTAGCGTGTTTTTTCTCGTCCTTTGGCTGAATGGGAATAAGGTTACTGTAGCTATAGTATATTCGCAGGGGTGGGATCGAGGTTGAGGAGTTGGTAGGTGGCGCTTTGTGTGTGTGTGCATGGATGGATGGATGGATGGATGGATCCCCGGATTTGTACGCGACGTGCGGGTGTGGTGATGGTAGGTCGGGTTTGGGGTTTGGGGTATGGGAGAGGCGCATGGGTATGGGTATGGGTAGGAGGTGTGGTGTGGTGTCACTGGTGTAGTGAGAGAGTGAGACTTCTGGAGATGTGATGGGAGCTAAAAAGTTGAAGCTAGGAGTTTGATGCGGCTAGTATTAGTATAGTGGCGAAATATTGGAGCTTTTCATTGTCATGGATGGCTGGGTGAGTGCATGGGTGGAGGATTGTGTAAGGGGGCTAGAGAATGGGAGGGAGGGGCAGTAAAGAATGAAAAGAAAGGAAAGAGTGAATATGATACTCGGTAAGCTGAAGATGTAGATGAGATGAGATAAGTGGAGTAGGTATAAAAAGTAGAGTTAGGCATGAAGATTTCCTGCAGCTAGTTTGCTCTACACAGACTAATGGATCGAGAGTTATTCTGTCGTTTTGTTTCTTCCGATCTATTCATCTTCTATCTTTCTTTTTCTTTTCTTTGGTTTTCTTTTGTTTGTGTCGAGGCCAGCTAAACCTATCTGTAGAAAATTGTATTCTCATGCATGGTATGATTTTCTCTCGCATCGACGATGCTAGCATGCAAGCTCCCTCGTGATCAAGTCAGCAACAGGGTTCCTTCCAGCCCCGTCAGCCTCTCGAGGAGCTAGAAGATGTATTGGTGGTTAGGCGTAAGGATGACCTTCCCCGCAAACCCGCAAAGGTGGTGCAACGGACGGGTGTCGTACAGACTATGGGTGAGGTGTGGAAAAAGATGTTGCGAGAATGATATGGGGTGATGGCGGCTCTGTTCTCTGTGTCCTTTTTATTTATTTGTTTTGTTTGTGCTAAGAAGTTTTTTTGATTTTAGTTTTTGGGAATTCAAGAAGATCATCTGCTCGATCGATTCGATTTGGATTTGATATCGACGATATAACCTTGAAAGATGTGAAGCTGATTATCATTACCACAAGAAGAATATACCGAATGGGTGTTCCAAGCTCATCTATTACTTTCCTTCTTCGTCGAGGAAATAAGATGAAGATATCCATATAATCAGCTCTGCCAATCTATTACATTCCCAAATTCGCAAACACACACCAAATAGAAACGAATGTGGACATGATACCACTGCACCATGCCACTTCCAATACACTCAGCATTCAAACCCAGACTCCAGGGGCCCTATCCATCCCATTTCAATTCGGGCCGCTCAACCCCAGAAAACCCAATTGCCCCTTCAAATTCACCTTCTCATCTCCATCTCCCCCTCTCTCTCCATACCTTCCCTATCGCTGCAAGCGTACACGCCCCCTCTCAGACGTTGATGGAAACTTAAATGCAAATCCCGTGAACGAAGAACAAGGACGAAAAAAGAGAAGATTGCGCCTACATCTTATTACCTCGCGATTGAGTAGACCGTTCTCGGTACCTGCAAGTTATAAACATATCGGGATGTTTGGGACGAGAGGAGGGTCTGTAAAGGGTATTGGTGGAGCGAGAAGGCTTGGAGGATTTGGAGGAGGGGGGGATGGGAAAGGTGGAGGGAAGAAATTGGGATTGAACGGAACGTGCTGAGGAAGGTGGCGATTTTTAATCGAATTAGGTTGCAGATGCGGATGCATGGAACAAGAGAGTTGATGGTTCGTGAGCGAAAGCAAGAGACATTATTGGATGTGGATATGCATCTAAGAGAGATTTTGGAGGCAAAACAAAACAAAAAGTGGAATGAATTTGTGTTGCCAGCGTGTCCACTTGGGAGGTCGAACTATGATGTTTTAGATTCAGAAGATGAGATGCTGATGGACAAATTGGATGATGGATGCGAGAAGGTGATTTATAGTGATTTCAATGTGATGTGTTCTTCGGACGGAGAGGAAGATGAGTATGAGTACCTTGATACACTTGATGGACTTTCTCCAGAGGACATGCAAGAGCAGCCACTGAGTCCGCCGGAAGATGAGAGAATTGTGGAGATGCTGAGGGAGGAGGAGAGATTGCATGATAGCTATTTTGTGTGTCTTGGAGGTGCGTAGATTGGGGTTTTGATGTGGTAACAGATTGTAAGATGAAGAAACTGGATAAACAAACGTCTGGAACTGTCACCTAGGGATATGAAGGAAATGTGGAAGGCAAAGTTGGAAGCTATCTACTATGATAGATGAGATTTCTGGCCTGGATGTCCCGTGAAGGTCCACAACTTTAAAATTGGAAGCTATACCAGACAATCTTTGGGGCTGGTCATAGGCATGGCTTTTGCATGATGGGTGGTCATGATTATTCAAAACGTATCAAAGCATTGGTAGCTGAGCATCTTTAAGTCGAAGCGTTTTCATAGCGCTTTTTGGAGTTTGGCGGCGCGGTCTACTGCAATATCACACATAGCCTGCATTCATTGGAGTTAGCCATGAAATCTTTCTTAATTCTCGATACAACGTCGCACCTGAATAGCCTCTTTTCTCTCAAGTCCGATATCTCCCCTTGATATCCTTCTTCTCATATCTTCAAAAATAACAGGTCTTGACCTTCCATTCACGAAAACACTAACATCAAAATTAGCACATGCTTATCCACTCTAGAAGATAGGCTTGTTCATACACGTATATCAAGCCTGGAAATGTCTTCTCATATTCTTCATTTAGAGCCTTCAACTTCTCAGCCTCTTCGGTAGGTCCAGTATTCAATTGAGCTTGTTCAGCTCTCGATTGTACACTGTCTACTTTCTTCTCACCTAATCTAGGATGGGAACCAAGAATCTTGTCCAGCCACTCCCTATCACTTGGTAATGTACTTTCTGACAGCTCAATAAGTTGGATACCGACACTTGCGATAAGATCATTGTATGACTCGAACGTTGTTGTATGAAGCAAATCCATAGAGAGTGTACGGAGAGCAGTGCATGGCTCGAATAGAGCGTCGAGAACACCGGATCTTTCAACAGTGGATAAGGAGGGAACTCCAGCGATTGGAGGTATGAAATTCATTGTTCCTGATATACGAGTAGATAAGAAAGTTTTTGGGGAGAATGAGAGAAAAACCTAAGGGACAACAGTTTTTATATTTCAAACAATATATGTATGACCTACCTAAGCATTTATGTATTATATACCTTAAATGCGATGAAGTCACTTATTAATGAACACAAGGCCGGCGCCGGGAGCTTCAAATCTACGAACTAAACCTTAAATGAACTAGCGTCAATACGTATTGATCGCGACCTCAAAATATCTTTTTATTTATCAGTTCACGGCGCGAGTCTAGAGCTTCAAATCTCATATCAACGCGAATCAATATGTTGTGCTCAAGTAAGTTTGGAAAGCTCGTAGAATTGGTTCTGAACTTGCCATTGACTTTTTATAGTATCTGGAGAAGCCCCACAGCATCCTGTTGCTTCATCGAAATCTGGTAAGTTGTGTAAAGAAGCTATTTAACCAGTGAGCTTAAGAATAACAGTTTTTAGGCAACGTTTTCGAAAAACGACTCATTGAATCATATATCTCAGAAAACCATAAGGATCCTGTTACGGGAGATGACCTCGAGATTGCAGATCTAATCGACCTCAAATCCGCCAAAATTGTTACTCCTAGACCTCCAACCCTCACATCGATTCCTTCTCTCCTTTCCACTTTCCAAAATGAATGGGATGCATTAGCACTGGAGAGTTTCACAATAAGACAACAATTACATCAGACGCGACAGGAACTATCGACAGCATTGTATCAACACGATGCGGCTGTTAGGGTCATTGCGCGGCTGACAAAGGAGAGAGACGAGGCTAGAGATGCGTTGAGCAAAGTTTCAATTGGGGTAGGGAATGCAGGAAATGGCGATGCTATGCAGGTTGATACTCAAGGTCTCCCAGAGAATTTGGCGAAACTGGTTGATTCTACACAAGCCGAGTACGAGTCTTGACGAGACCCGAGTCATGAATTTGATTGCTGATGAATTTACAGACTTTCCAAAAGCCGCCGAAAGCGACCCATTCCGAAAGGATGGGCTACCACCGAAGATATTGGCCAATTTACGATCACTTCTACTTCAGAACCTTTGTACCCCGGATGTATTTCACTCGCTCAGACCGAAGATCAATTAATTATTGGTGGATCGGAAGGAGCGGCAGGTCTCTATTCTTTGACCGAACAAAAGATTATAAAGTCGTTTGAAGCTGGAGGACCAGTCACAGGAGCTGCTTTCTATGGAAGCACACCTATTGTTTCTACTGCAAAGGGAGATGTGAAGGTGTTTGGAGATGAAGAACATACATTTACTTCGCATGCTGGTGCGGTCAATGCTCTTGCATTTCATCCAAGCGGTGAAATCTTGGCCTCTGTCGGTATCGACAAGAGCTTTGTGTTCTATGATTTGGCTGAGAAGGCGGCAATTACACAGATTTATGCAGATTCAGGTATGTCGATTTTGGAAACGGCAACTTGTCTAGCGCAGGGGTTGTTAACATCTTCTAGAACTTAAAACGGCAGCTTTCCATCCAGATGGCCATCTCTTTGCAGCAGGCGGCGCTGATGGGCAGATTAAGTTATTTCATGTTAAAACAGGAGAACGCGCTGGTGTCAATTTCGAGATAGATGGACCAGTTCAAGATGTCGCCTTTTCTGAGAATGGTATATGGTTTGCGGCAGTTGCCAAAGGATCTACTAGTGTTGTAATTTTCGATATCCGAAAAGAAGGCAAGGCTGCAGAGGCGAAGATTTTAGAAATCGGTGGACCAGTTGATGCTATTCAATGGGATTACACGGGTCAATTTTTGGCAGCTTCCGGACCCAGAGGGCTTACAATCTCCCAATACACCAAATCCACGAAATTCTGGTCGGATGCTTTGAGCGTAGCTGTTCCGGCAACTGCAGTACAATGGGGTCAGGAGGCAAAGAGTTTGATCACTGTCGATAGTGACGGGGTTGTGAATGTCCTTGGTGTAGCGCCTGCATGATGAAGGGTTCAAGGAAAGAAAGATGGGAGGTGAATATCATGGAGTTTGGTGATTCAAGATGTGAAAAGGAATAAGAATTAGGGACAGGCCCCCTTTTCACATATTACTGTAATGTTAGGAAAGCAGCATCTTTGTGATGCCCAAAATGAACAATAGTGGTGGCGCATGCCAACCTGTACTAAAATAAGAATATCAAAGTGTTTGAATTGATTGAGGAGTAAAAATAGAGGAACAATAGTAATAAGGTGTTAAGGTATTTACAGTACATAATGTAGTTATATATTGTTGAAGGGTCTTCCATGGTTGGATATTGTAAATATATATATAATATTTAGAGAAGTACTAGTAGACAGTCTATTATTAATGCTCGGAGTGGTAATCAGGAAAAACCTGTAATTATGAACAAAGATTACGAAATACTTATTAGATGTGTATATATATATATATATATATATAATATGTTCTTTGAGAAATTCTACTAGGCTATATATATAACTTTGGTTCGATTATAAAGTATTGTACACTTCACTTAGCTGTACTGTAGGTTGCGCTTGCTTACTCATATATATTGGTTTATCACAATCATTATTAACTCACTTAATACTACTCGTATACTAGTTCTATATCAAATTGGGTCCGAACTGGAACAACTTCAGACTTCTTATTACAACAACACACAACGCCCCCTTACCACAAAAGAGACACATTTGGTCACCTACATTCCATCGATCTATTGATCTATCGAGGAAAAGGATCTTTACACATAACCTTGATTTTGGTCAAAGAACTGTTACTCTCCTTTTTTAAATCATAAAGGTAATCAGAATCCAGAGCGTTGACACTGGCAAATTCCATCAACCATGGAGAATGAATGGTTAGGATCTCGGGAGAATCGTAAGGTAGGAAGCTAGCGTTTACTTCCTTTTTTTTGTGAACAATAAGTATGTCTAGTTCTTTCCTACTAACAAATTCTCTTTCTAAAGCGATCTCTTGCAGAGATGTCCCAATCACATCCAAGAATTTCATCTTCACCAGAATTGTTTCGAGAAAGCCCCAGGAACTTCGACAACCCCTCTTCAATACACGCACCACCTGAAATCGCCACCGCTCCCCGAGAACGACCAAGAAGACGATCACCAAATCCTAATAATAGTTCTGGACAATCCAGTGTGCGCAGTCGGCATGCCAGTGGGCATACTCAACCAGCGAGGGAAGTTGGAACAATGGAAGCACCATCTCAGCGCCGACGCCCATTAGTGAGCCCAGGAGTATTTATTGATTTGACATCCGATCAAGATGACGAGCCTTCGCCCCCGATTCGACCTGTTACTGGAGGTCGAATATCAGCCCCTGGTCGAAGTCATAACACGCCTTCACCCTCGCCCTCAGGTTCGCCTTTTCCCATAGGGCGCTTGTCAGCTCACAATCGAAATCCTACTGCCTCGAGACCGCCGCCGAGATTAGGGAGAAGTGAAGCAAGATTAGAGCAGTTTGTGGATCTTACAGGAGATGACGATGACGAGGATGATACTATTATTATAACTCATTCTCGAGAACGTTCTGTACCTCCACCTCCCCGTGCTCCACAGCCACCATTACCACCACTATCGCATGCTAGACTTGGAGTTTTTGAACGTTTGCAATATCAAAGACAGAGAAATGGAAGAGCTACACCGCCTAGATATGCAATCAATCCTCTCAATGGTCATCAAATGGAACCACAAAGACCACCGCCAGCAGGGCCTAACGGTGAACATGCTTTTGGTGGATTGAGAAACTTGTTTGACAACGGTGCGGGCATTGTTATGGATGTCAATCATTTTTTGGGTTTCGGCGGTCGAGGAAATGTAGGAGTTCATTTGTATGCAGATTTCCCAGCTATGCCAAATGGTATGGACTATGCAAGAGTGGCGTTACAAGAGAACAAACCTGAACATGTTGCGCCTCCAGCAGTGCCGGCAGGATTTACAAGGTCCCCTACAGAGAGTGACACTGCGATTTGCCCGAGTTGCGAAGAAGAATTGATCCACAGAAAGGACGGCGAGGAACCGGTGGCAAAAAAATCCCGTGGGGCACCAAGTAAAAAAGATAGAGAAGAGCATCCTTTCTGGGTCGTTAAGGATTGTGGCCATGTAAGCTCAGTTCATTCCATTTCTACCTAACATCACTAATATCGACTAGGTCTTCTGCAATAAGTGTTTTCAAAATCGCACCAACAACAAAGTGTCCTCCTTCCGCGGAACCAAGACCGTCCTCTGCTCAGTCGATGAGTGCGAATCGATTGTTAAAAACAAGGATAGATGGGTGGGCATTTTCCTGTAACTTCACAATTTGGAGCTACAATGCTAGGATGCCCAGCAACTTCGATTTGTTATTTTCTTTGTGTCCACATCAATGAATCCTATTTCACGAACAATCATCATACAACTTCCCTACTTTCAAGGAGTTTCAAAATTATCGGCATCATTTACAGGATGGAGTACAAGGGTATTGGGGCGAATTCCAGTTGATTTACATAGGGCGGGCTTGGGCTTGGCTTATACATTGTGTTCTCCACACTGGGGCGTTTGTTAAGGGAGTGGAAGGGGTGGCACTGGAAAGGAAAGGAAGGAATGGAGGAATAATTTCAAGTGCATGGACTGAAGAATTTATGTCATTCAGACTCGGAAGATTAATGGAAGATAATATCAGCTTGGGTTCCTGGAGTGAATGGGGAAAATGAGCAAGCGAATTAAAAGCATGCTGTGATCTTCTAGCGGCAAAATACTCAAGAGATATCTCACATGATCTTCTCCTCTGGTGATAGCGGGGGAAGCATGTATATTACGGGCGAATAATAGCAAATACAGAGTAATTGCGATGGCATTTTTGAAATGGATCTGTTTTGTGCGTATACTTTGGGGACTATGAGCTTGAGTGATGTGGTATGAATGAGAATGGTGAGGAGAAGGGGGGCGAGAAGAAGCAGAAGAGTAAGGAAGAGAATGGGGATTAGGGAGGAGTGTGGATTGAAAATGTGTGGTAGTAGCCTGCTCTTTTACGTTCTGTTTAAAAGTCTATCTATTCGTTTCGTAATCTTCCTTCTCGCTTCCCAAATAATCTATACATCCACTCGGTAGCGATCTTTTTCTCTTCTTATTATTATCCATTTATCTCCCGAAAATCTTCCCTTCTCCTTGACGATCAACTAGCTATCTATACGTGTAACATATCTGACGACGCTCTCTTTTGCGCTTATTTTTCTGCTCCCACATTGTTCCTTTCTGTAATGGTTTGGGCTGTCTACTTCTTATGCTTATATATGAAGCTCGGATACACAGATGACGGTAGATGGAGTAAGTAATAAGTACTTTGTGGATGTTTGCAGGAGATTGTATTTTTGTATATTAAGGCTGGTGATTTCCAGAGAGGGTTGTGTGGGGATGAGGATGAGGATGGGGGGATCTTTAAGGTTGGTTTATTGTTGTATATGTCCTACCCCTAGGATTGTTGATTATATTATAATCTAAATCATGGGTTTAAGGGATGTGGATTGATGGCATACTTATTACCGGATTGAAAAGGTAAATATGTTCAACACAAGTATACCCATAGTATTGATTTGGCGATTTGTTGACTATTTGGATATCACAGCTAGATACTAACACACATTATAGATATTCCCATCCTCTTCTTTGGAGGTAGAGGAAATAGTTCTATTGCATACCTTCCCTCCCCTATGCGCAAAATGTTTTCTGAATAGTATGTAGGAAGTGAAGGTACCAAATCTAGTTTATATAGTTAGTAGTTCCTGACTACTAAAAGTCCGTCGATTCCTACCAAATTCATACTCCAATTAAATTACTCAAAGCTAGAGGAACTAGTTTTGTCGCATATCTATACTCCTCGATTTACAAGGTAGTTCAGTTCCTGGTGAGCCGCTAGGAGGTGTGAGTACTAGATCTATATCATTTATCAACGTAATAGTTCCCGACTACACACAATGCAGCTATTGCAGTCTTCTCCATCGATCTCACGACTGGTAGCTGGGATATCCAGCCGGAAAATTTGAATTCCTTCTTTCAGCCGATATCTTTGAGACGGATGTGAATCAAATATGAATACTAGAACTGCCGGATTTTTGAGACTTGGTGTTGTTCTTGCTGTGAGCAATTCGTCAGTTCGTCTTTTCATCTAGTTTATGATTTTCCAGCTACGAGGCAAGAGAGCTTGATGCGGATACCTGTTTGCTGGCATTACCGCTTTTTGCTTTTTGTTTCTTCGATTTAATAACTCTCTCTCTATGTTGCTTGGTAGAGATATGAAGGATAGCGGTATGATGGCTGTCGATTTATCCACTCTTACTTGAGGGATTTTAGGATTGAAGGTCGAAGATGTGAATTATCCGCGGGATTATCACATCGTTACCTCTTATAATGAGGAACATGTTTCTGTATTCATTAGGTACTCATTTCCACGCTAAATATTCGTTATTCTATATATCATCGAATAGTCGAACTATAAAATTAATTCACTACTATGCCTATTCCTCGCCCCGCATCCTCAAGATGTGTAAAGATGAGTTCTAAAGAGTTCAACTGGTTCCCTTGAGACAGGTGAGTTTGAGGGGGAGAAAACAAGGTGTGATGAACATGTGTCGGAGAGACTACCCAGTATGTATATACCTTTTCAGGTAAAGATGATATCGATCATAGATGAATTGAACTTGTCATCCGTGGGTGGCTAATAGGGATATATCTCTGGCGAGAGCTCTCTCTTATACTTAGCCACAGTCTCCTCATAGTTTGAGATTTCTGTGTCATTCTAAGAATAATCGAGGAATGCGCGGATTGCGGCTAAGAGGGAAAGTATAGCTTTTGATTTTGAGAGATACTGGTTGTTGGATGCATTACTTGTGTCCAGATTCTTGGAAACTTCTCGAGAGGAGAAATTGGTGAAGTGATAAATGGAAGGAAGAGGCTGAGTCGGGATTTATTTCATAGATAGTTGAGGATTTCGACTAAGTGCATTAAGAAGGCAGGTTAAAGCAACGAAGAAGTAGGAAATAGAAGGCCATACATGGTGAGATGGATTTCGACTAAGTGTATTAAATTCAAGCAGACAGACTATAGCAATGAGAAATTAGGAAATAGAAGATCATACATGGTGAGATGATATATAGAGTATCTTTTCCAGTATCATAATTGCAAGATCACCAACTTCATCTCGTCTAGCAATGAAAGGTGCTGGACAATGAAGATACGATACTTCTTCATATGCTCGCGGTCAATAGTGTCAAGCTATTGCGCATAATTCTTTGGTACTATTTGCAAAGTAATAGGATGGTAGTACTGGTTTCCACCACGTGAGGACATTTTACATTAGATTTGTAGCTGTGCAGGTACCATCGCCTTATCAGTAGACTACACAGAGAGCGCTGTAGGGAAGACCCTTATCTTCATATTCCAGTGATTTTGATTCTCGGAGCTCTGCAAGCAGACTTCCCCTGGCACCAGCACCAACAGTAGCAACAAAATAATTTGATTCACAAATGAAACTAACTTGTGAAAATATAGAGATGCAAAGATCATCGGTCCCTGATAGCTACCGACATACGCTGATCGACATGCCTACGTATATCATCGCCGATCACTTCAGCATACAGATAATGCAGGGTGCCTCGGGTGCCTACAGACGAGTACACTTGCTTGGAGTCGATGTAAGGAAAGCGCCAGAGACTGAGTTCTCCGTGCGGCAGGATAAGCGACGCTCGTTGTCTCAAGATGCGAGTATTGGTGAGACATACGAAGCTATCGGTCTGATGATAGATAGGTGTTAACTTTGAGATGGGTGAAAGAAAATTCTGGACAGCCGGATATATAGATCAGGGTGAATAAATGGAGGGATGGATGGATGGATGGATGAAAACGTGAGATGAAAACAGACCAGAGGCAGGACATTGTAATTCTGAATGATATATTCCGATGTATATCTTCCGTACCACACCATACCATACCATAGCATTCACATAATTCTATAGTGTAGTATGATATGGAAAGATATGAAAAGATGCATATCGAAGCGCACTTACACCTTTGATTGCGAGAATTCTGCTTGATCTAATCTGATCTAATATTCGTCGTCACTGAACGATTTCATAGCTTGAAGCAAGAGAAGAGCACCAATACTTGCCACTCACTAGAATGTCATAAATCTTCAATTTCAAATCGAGTGAGTAATTGAAACCATAATTCTGAATTCCATTCTGCGCAGACTTCTTCGCAGATGCGCGGGGCTTTTTATTCTAGATCAAAGCTTTGTTTCCAATACCAATATTATCAATAATCATATTAAATAGTAACCGATAATGCACTGTAGTATCTAAAAATGTAATTCGTTAGTCCATCAACTCATGTGTACGTACATACTCGCGAACTTCATGAAAAGATGGCGAGTGCAGATCTCGATGTGATCGACACAACGGCTCGAAGTCCCAATTCCCAATGAGGAAAAGAAGTACAGGATATATACTTCCTCCATGGATCTCGTAAGCGAGTTTGGGCAAGCTATTTATGTTCTAAAATGGTATGTCATTTATCTCGTACTTGACAAATAAAGTTTCTGTGAGTAGATTGTCGCGGTAGATACTACTACGTATGTAGTTAAAGTGTATTTGAATTCCCACGCAGATTACTCACCGAAATATATATTATTTTGTTTCAGAATTTAACAAAGTTTTCTACACCGTATGTATTCCCCTACACGAAACCCTCATCGTGCAATTCCCCATGAATTGGTAACTATGTCTTCCAAAAACTCCGACCAAAGGAGGATCTGGTATGAACCCACTATTCAGCATGGCCAAGCTTTGGATATATCCCGAGCAAAGTACAAGCAGAGCTGCATTTGTATTAGCAGAAAAAAAGAAGGAACGATGAGATGAATTGGGGGTCTAAGCCATGATTTCTAGTGGAAGATTTGAGTAGTGTAGCTTGATCTCCATATGTATCTTGACGTTTCGAAAAATACTCGCATATCCTAAAGCACTCTATCTACTCGCTCCATGCCACCTTTCACACTTTGATGGCGAAGTTCTTCGTAATTGGTACGTATACACTATTTTTGATGGGTTACTGCAGTGTCACTTCTCTGCATCTTGATTTAAATCTCTGGTACCTTTCTTCCTTTTTCTCTCTCTCTCTCTCAAATCCATACTAGAAATATGCGCAGGAAGTCAGCAGGTCCTAAAATTAAGTTAAATTCATGCGACGACTAGGATTCTGAACAGGGGTACAGATGTATGTTACTAGCGAAAGTTCCCTGGTTGAATGGAATACCCAGTAAAACAGACGTGCCGTTTTGCAAAATGGGCGATTCTGGGGTAGTCGTTAGACAGAGGTGAGGTTCGGCAACGGCTGAATCTCGGATTTGAGCAGGTAGTTCATGGGGCTTATGTAGGCTTTTATGTAGGTGCATGATACTGCGTGGAGGGTATGTATGATTCTCAGTCTTAGCTTGGGGGTGTGGGAGGTACAAGAAATCTGGAAGGGTGGAGATGCAGAAAGCCTTCTTCTGTTAAAGCCTCATACATACACTCTGTACCGTGGTAGAAATGAGAGGGAATCATGAACGTATCCATGTGTAATCCATGTCATGGAAATGCAACACGATCGTGAATTCGTAATGGACGACTGAAGTATGCAGAGCCTTGCAAACTGTGTTTTAACAGTTCCTTACCAACATCTCGAATTTTGATGGGTATTAGAAATGGTATATTAATCAATGATGGAAAGCTATACCACTAAGCCATCATGCCCCTATTGGGCATGAAAGTTGATTTATTTAGAGCTCAAATACCACATCGGTACTAGCTCACTTCTCTGTATTGGGTTCATGGTTGATGATAAGTTAAAACAAAGTTTTGGGAATGAGTATATTGAAGAGTACCGAGAAGTTACTTTTGTAGGTACACTGGGGAGGCATGTATAAACATGTTTCCCCAGACTTTCGGAGGTTTGGGATCTTTCAGAACTCCGCTGTTAGTGAAGAATACTTGTAGTCCTCGTGTATAGTTTCGTCTAGCCGAATAGCTGTACCTATCACCTACGGAGTCAATTTGAGTAACTGGTAGCACCATCAATATGTCAAGCTATCTAATCCGATCAATTCATTCCAATCAAAGTCATCTTGGCACTGCAGGAGCTAAAGGCGATGGAATATGCCGCTCGCCGAGGCTGTGGGTATGCAATTCTTTAGGCGTGGATTAGGGTTACAAAAGGCGGTTCGTGGATGTGGGTGTACTGCTGGTGTATTTTATCCCAATCAATGAACAGTTGGTTTGGATAGTACTAGGTACTCACTACCTACATTATATTGCATCTGGATATATCTGCACGGTTCGGATAATATTAACTCCCTGTTTGGTTTCGCTAGGAAAAGAGCTTGTGAGTTGAGCATGTTGACATATCGTCCCGTCCATTCATTTGCGATCGAAGGAGAAGAAAGCTAAGGAAACATGGTAGAATTCTTCTTGATTGTATCTCTAGAAAGGTCTCATGGAATCTGGACTTCTTTCCCAAGTCCCGTTAGGTATATTATTCGATAGAGAAGACAAGGTGCTGCCATGTTTCTTGAGAGTGGTGGCAGCGTATACAGTCACATATGTCTAACGTCTTCAACCCTTCTTTGCATTGCATGGCATTACATCCATGGTTGGCAGGGCATAGGATATGTATATTGACGATTCATACATATCATTTTGCCGGCTTCCGAGTGGATATCAAGTTCGGGGATTCAAGGGGAATCTAACGAATATCAGGTGAGTATTCGAAGTTCGGAGTGGCGATGAAAAGAACTATGTAGTAAGGGCGTTTGTTTACAGAAATTTTTGCCGTTCCGCAACATGGTTTCGAGGTTGATGTTTCCTCAGAAAGCAATGCAAAATATAACATGATCGAAGTCAACGAATGAGGAGGTTGCATTTCCAAGAAATCTCCTTGAACCTTTGTCGTCCTACGTAAGGTACGCACGCATACAAAATAGGTCTAGATGGAGTGAGTATACGCAAACTCTTCCCACGCACCTGGACAACTAGCTTGTGCAATACCGTACTAGGATTGTACAGAGTATGCTCAATAAGTTCCATGCATCATTTTGATAATCTTATCGTTGTTGGACGAAACAAGCTTGGATCGCTTCATGGTCTTTCGATGATATAGGATAGGATAGGCTTTTGATATGTACCCGTCCGGGGTCTGGAGAAGGAAGCACAAGTTGAACATGTAGGGGATGGATGATTGTGGAGATGACGAATCATGGTTTGTGGTTTGTGGGGTAGTACTTATTTAAGTTTTGACAGCCTTTTTGGTGTATCGTATTGATAATTGATATTAAACTGTATACAAGATTGAACTAGATGAAGCGACGTCCGAGTTGTTCAAGGCAATGCAACCGTATGCCCTCAACTGGGAAAAGTCGAATGGGAAAATCACGAACATAGATATTTACAGTATTAGCACAGGCTCATCCATTAACCTTACGAAGTTACGAGCTGTATTTGTGGATTAAGGATGGACTTCTCGGTTAAGAGCGGCGAGGTGTAATGAAGGATGGTGGGGCTTGAGAAAGAAACTCAAAATGCACCCGACACAGTAATGAAAATGTACCACTGTAAGGAAAGTAAGTTATGGGATATTGCTTCCGGACATTCCATTTCTTGTCTCTGTGGTACGTTGTACGTTGTACGTCGTACAATGTAGGAAGTGCTTAGAAGCTTAGCTCGCAGCCAGCTGGAAGGCATAGTCTAACGGCCCGGATCACTGATTGATATACCGATGTACGCGGCACATACCATCTAGGCATTCCGAACCATTCTGCACCATAATATCTAAATCACTTTACGTAGAGATCAATGATACATACTCCGGGTCGATAATCATGGACTATCTGTAGTGCTACATGCAGCAGTTTGATGGTTGAGAGCCGAGAGCTAATCTACATCGTTACCAAAGCTAACACTTTCGAGGGAGGTTAATGATTAGACAGGACCAAATTGTCATTCATCGTGACCCAATTGATATCATTGCTATCGATCATAAACGGATCGCCGGAATCTGATATTTGGGCGTTTGGGTGGATTTAGATGCGATAGAATGTGTCTATACGGATGAAGGATTAGGAGGCGAATAACTCCACGGACGATATGACCTAGATCCGTGTATCTTGAGATGGAGTAGGGGGAATATCAAACGTTTTCATCATTCATGCTTCGGTCAGATTACCGAATTCGTTTACTACTTCCTGCCCTTTCCTTTGTGCTTGTGACGCTTCTAAATGATGACGGCGATGGAAATGTTGTGGATCGCTTAGAAATGCAGGGAATTTTGATGGCGAATGAGAGAAAGAATTCTTTGTAATTATACCAAGTGACTAACCAGTAACTTGGTAGAAGGTTTGCCCAGGTGCCTGACAGAATCTGCTGTCGCTATACGGCACAAGAAAGCTCTTAACGTGTGTAGCTTCAATTCTTTGATTTGTCGAAGAGCTCTCATTGCATAGTTTTGATGCTTTGATTAGTTGATATGAGAAACTTCCATTCCTTCCTAAAGGACTCAACTTCTTCAAAGGAATTCCTATCTATGATGTATTGTGAATATAAATTTATAATGTAGAAGATTTACTGATACCTTGAATTCATCAACCCATTGATTCATTCATTCCTTTGCTCTCATTCTTGTCATAATTAATCAATCACCAATTAGCCAACCATTCAACTCAATACAGTCCTCAATCAATAAAGAAATTAATGACTAATTCTGTTGGAAAATCTCTGATAGTAGATATTCTTCCATAGCTATCTCTCTCTAATGTATCAAGTACCAAGTTTGAGTATCATCTGTATCATGATCAATGATACTTGTTGATATGGGCACTCAGCCATCTGTCTATCATCTTGATATTCTTCACAACATACCATTATCTTGGTACATTTCTCAATTGACTACCTACCTACTCTTGCTATTCAAACTACAATTGAAGAAAGTAATCGAGGTAGATAATCAAGATATAATTCACCACTTTTCTCTACCATTAAACCGTTTTCCTCTCCTCTTCGCACTTCTGATAGTTCTTCAACAACATTCACTTATATCATGACTCTGAAGCTCTTTCTTTATTTTTAAAACGGCAACAGAGTACAGTAGGTAAAACAGTTAAAAAACAGTCTCAGTCTCCACCAAGAGATCCATTTCACCACACCACACCACACACCCACCCCCATCCTATACCTGGCAGACCAAAGCCGTCTCATATTATAAGGAACTGACCAATGATTGGTCTTGAATATATTAATATATATTCAATCAGCCTCGATTATTGGTCATAGAGGAAAGATCAAAGGTCAAGGTCAAGGGCTTCATCCAGCATCCATCATCCTGTTCCTAGTTCTCCACCAAAAAGCTCTCATGTTTTCCTTGTCATGACTGGGGGAAGACAAAGTTATTTCTGATATGGCTTACTCAAAATCATTTGCCCGTTTTATGAAGGTATTTACAGAGGTACGAGCTCAGGAATAGACTCTCAGTCATATATTCTCCCTCCCATAGATATTCAATATTTTTAGGTTGATTGAAACCAGATTTGGTAGAAATTCACTGATTTATTTACAGAGTATTAACCAGGGTTTTTTATTTATTTTTTATACAGAGTAGAAGAAAGAAACAGATTAGCTACTACTCGTACAGTTGGCTTTCCAGCTTTCCAGCTTTCCTTTGCACAGAGCCCGCAGTCGTAACCCAGGATAGTATCTGGTATCTGGTATCTGGTGTCTGATATCTGGTATCTGGTATCTAATACACAATACCAAATACCCAATACCCAATACTCAATACCTATTATTATACACCTCACAGACCTCACTCACAGCTGTTCCCCGGATCTCAACTACCTACAACATACAATCCACAATCTACAATCTACATGTCACATCTCACTTCACTCCAACTACACTCTGACTGACCATTACAACAACCACAACCACAACAACCACAACAACCACAACAACACAATTCATTACGAACATCATTTTATTTACCGTTTGTTTGTTTGTTTGTTTGTTTTCAAAATACATAGCTCCTCGACAAAACAATCTTTTTTATTTACTCATCGATCTTTGGAATATTTTAAACCAATTCCCGCCGGAACTCCAATTTTCTGAATAATACTTCACACTTCCTACCATCGAACTCGCACTTTTCAAGAAACATACCTACCTACCTACCGACCTACTTGCATACTTTACATACAAACCGGGAAAAGGCTTGCAGATATTCACTTCACTTACTGGATCAAGGAAGAATTCCCTACACCATCTTCATTCACTGGTCTGCAGAAACGAGGAAGCAGTTAAGGATCGGATCGGCTAAAGATTACAACGGCCGAAGGTTGCAACAACGGAAAAAGGCTTGGGCTGGTTTTATCGCTGCATCGCTGCATCAAGAACTGCAAGTCCCCCAGTAAAGAGTCCGCCAGGTTTCTATACATTGGAAAAGTCCGTAAGTCTGATCGTCCATTCATCGTACCTTTGCCACGAACGATTGCTTTCCACACACTAGAAGGAATGGAATATTGAACAATCTCTAGCATGTACAAACCTTTGTAGGAAAGTTATTCTCATATATCTTAGCCTCGTCACTATGTCTTCCGCAATGATGCGGGAAAGTTCAACAATCAAACAGGAGCAATCGCCCAATATGTCTGAGACGACGTCATCTAATGGTGCTGAATCAAATGGTGGGATGAATGGTGAGGAGAATGGTAAGTGGCATTCATATATCAAATACAACTCGGACATAGATCTCCTGTTCAGTCAAAGATTTTTTTCAACACTGTCTTCTTGCTGGAGAAGCTTTCATTGACGTTTACATTAGTCATAGCATCGGCAACATCTGCAACAACGACTGCCCCCAAATCACCCAACGACTTTCCATCCAAAACCGACAAGCCTAAACCTCACGGTTGCAGTACATGTGGAAGACACTTTGCACGTCTGGAGCATTTGAAGAGACACGAAAGATCACATACCAAAGAGAAGCCATTCGAATGCCACGAGTGCAAGAGATGCTTTGCGCGGAGTGACCTTTTGTTAAGACACCAGCAGAAGCTGCACACAAATATAACACCACCTGCGAGACCAAGGAATCGACGAAGCAGTACTATGAGTAATGTATCCGGAGCTGGCAAACCGAGCCTCAACAGGGTACGAAAACACTCTATTGTCAATCCGGTGGGGCCGAGGCCAAGGGCAAATACAATCACAAACCCAGAAAGTGCTTATATGCAAATGGCTATGGGTCAAGATGAGGCTTATGCAGTGAGGAACCAAAACCATACAATTCAACCAAATCAGGGGCATGGACATAGTCGTCATGCTAGCCTCGCGAACTTACCAATGCACAACTCTGATTATAGTGGAATGCATGGGATGAGTCAGATGAGTGGAATGTCCTCTGCAATGAACAACCGCAATGTGTCTCATGAATTGCCCAGAATTGAAACACACCATCCCATGGTTCTCAATGGCTTGCGAACTGCGCCGGTCGCTGGAAGTTTTCAAAACCATGACTTTACTTTTTCACCTGGCTTTTCATTTCCAAATGGAAATAGTCCTAGCCCGACGATAGATCCTAGTGCCTTGTTCAATCACACACCAGAACCAATGATCGCATCAGAATCAATGGTTGCACCGGACTCCATGGTCATTGATTCCAATGACACATCAATCTTCACTTTCCCAGATTACTCGGGAAACTCGGGTATGGATGATTCTTATGGCTGGAATGGGTTGATCAACCCTTTTACCCAGCATATGACATTTGATGAGAATGCTATAATAGACGGTTCATCTCCTTCTGCTATCAGTACTGCCAGCCAAAGTGGAATCAGTGACGGCATTATGTTAGATGGATCCAATACTATAGGTGTAAGCTCTCAACCTATGTGGCACCAACCCGTGACGGGACCCTCTCTGATGACACAGAACTTTTTGGATCATGGTAACCAAAATTTCGGAAATTTCTCCAATGGAAATCCTATGTCACCACATAGTGTACCCCAAAATCATGCGAATTTCTCTACTGGAAATGCTATATCGCCTCACATTCTAGCCCAGAATCATGATCATTTCTCAAACGGAAACCCTATCTCACCTAACAGTCTACCGCTGAATAACCTTCCATACTTTTCTACCCCACCTCCATTGAGTTCTTTGGACCATTCTGTGATGCCCGGAATGAACAACACACAAGGTTTCCAACCCCCCATGACTCTTACCCCGGAGACCCCCAATTCCACGACCGGCAGTATTCACGGAAGCTTACCTTTGTCCACAGTTACAGACTCTACTCGTTTGGCCCTTGCGAATGCCCTGGCCCATAATACCGCGTTCGGCGGACGAAAGTTTTCCTTCCCTTCTGCAAGCTCTCCATCTTCCCACTCTCCTCTACCTCTAGTTCGAGCAAATAGTGTTAGCGAAGGCCTTAGGTTTCACCTGCCCAGCACGTCTGATTTCAAAAAATATATTGGCGCATACATACAGTACTTTCATCCACACTTACCATTTTTGCACGTCCCTACACTTAACTTCGATTTTTCGACTCCTATAAATGATGGTCGAGGCGCTACTACTTCCGTTGAAGGTCCTGGATGCCTCACACTTTCAATGGCTGCCATTGGCGCATTATATGCAGGCGATCATCAACAATCGAAAATGCTATTTGAATCGGCGAAGAAAATGCTACAGCTCTACATAGAAGCCCGGCGCAAAGCGGATGTTCGTAGAGCGGACCACCGTTCAAGAGTTCCAGATAACTCCGCTCACACACCAGTATTCCTTGCACAGGCTATGCTGCTGAACATTATCTATGGTTTCAACTCTGGTGATAAAGTAGCAGGCGAAAGTGCCCTTATTCACTGTGCAACTCTGGTCAGCCTTGCTAATGCAGTCATCAAACCACCATCGCCGTCTCATAATGAATCATCACAACATGATGGACGAATGACAAATGGTGATGATGCGATGAATGGTTTCATCAAAACCGAAACCCTGGATGATGAGCAGGAGTGGTACCAGTGGAAGACCGCCGAAGAGAGGAAACGAACTTTATACGCGATCTTCATACTCTCTAGCATGCTTGTGTCGGCCATCAATCATGTACCTTTCTTAACTAACTCGGAGATCGAGTCTGATTTACCTTGCAACGAAGAATTCTGGTCAGCTGAATCTGCCAGTAGCTTCAATGCACTGGGTGGTTCTAAAATGGCCAATCACAGTCAAACCACATTCAAGGCTGCTTTGGGCGAACTACTACAAGCCGGTAATAGACAGCAACATCATCAAGCGCAAGCTCAACAGTTTGGAAATGGGTATAATGCTCAAGACTTGCCCCAGAGTGATTTGAAGCCAAGTACTTTTGGATGTCTGATTCTAATTAATGCGCTGCATAATTACATTGTATGTTAATTCAACTTAAAATTTCTCCGAACTAGGGAAATACTGACTCGAGTGTAGTGGGAAACCCGACAGAGACATGCCGACAGGAGGTGGGGAACTGAGGAGACTGAAAAGATGTATCGCCACATTGAACCTGCCCTAAAAGCATGGCAATTAGCGTGGCAACGCACCCGCGAGCACAGTGTACAACGCCCAAACCCATACGGGCTGGGACCGCTTTCGGCCGACAGTGTTCCTCTCCTTGACTTGGCATATGTTCGCCTGTTCGTGAATATGTCAACTTCAAAAGAAATGTTCTGGAAACGTAATTTCGATGACATGGCAAACGAACTTGCTGGGGGAAGGGACAATATGCAGCTTACAGAACATTCTCCTAACTCCAACACTGATTCCACGGAATTCTCAAGCGGTTCAACTGCAAGCTCTGTGTTCGTCGACTCTCCTACAACATCCAACTCTCCTCCTGACCTTGAATCTTCTAGTGCTTTCCAAAACCCTCTATCCAATCAACTAGAGGGCCCTACCGATCGCGAACGATTACTTAGAAAGGCAGCTTATTATGCAACAGATTTTCTTGTAATGTCAAATAAGTTTGGCATTACTTTTGCAGACTTTACCTCCCGAGAGCTCCCTCTACAGGCTGCCATGTGCGCATTTGATTGTGCGCAAGTAGTAGCTGAATGGATAAGTTTAGTGCAAGAACGCTTAGGACGTCACATCGGAATTTTAGGCCATGCCGATGTTGACTTCAGCAGCGTGCCTGCTATCATATATCTTGAGGATGAAGATGTCAGGCTTTTGGAAAGAATTAAAGAGGTTGTTAACATCACTGAAGCGAAGATGCATTTTGAACAGGCAAACGCTATTCATAATCAGATGAATGCCGGTCAAACAGATTCTGTTCAGATGAATACTGGTCAAAGATCTCCGGCCCTAGACAATTGTGGATTTGGAAGCAAAATCTTAAGATTGACTGCTTATCAACTGGATAGAGCTGCAGTTTGGCAAGGTTTGTACTCCTCATACCTAGCTAATTTTTAATAAAAAAAAACACTAACTGGAGTAATAGTAACACGCCTCATGGCACGTGCTTTGGAGACGCAAGCTGTTCATATGCAGACACGGGCAGAACGCTCTAATAAACCAAAAGCCAATCTCTTGTGATTTACAAGTCAAGAAAAGCCCTTGATTAAGCACATACAACAAAAGCAAGTTCCTATTCTCCTTCCTTCGAACTTCTTTGTAAAAAAAAACACATAGGACAATAAGACATGGGCATGTCTTGTTGCTCCAATTTCGCGGTACATATGGGCGTGGCATATTGATTATTTCACATACATACACACAAAATTATGGCTATGGTACATCCATTCAAAGCTTCTCTGGGATTATTTTCACCGGACGACGCGATATTTTATTTCTGGAACAAAACTTCCCCTTCGCATTTAATTGTGTTACTTACGCGTGCTTGATGATACCACGCTTTAGTTTTTTTTTTTTTTTTTTGCTTATTTTCGAATGGGTTTGGATTCATATCTTCGGAGTTTGCTTTTGCTGGTTCAAATGGGTGTAGGTGTTTATTGGTGGGTTGGTGTGGGATTGAAGTTTTCGCATTGCATATCGGGTGGTTTAATGCAATGTTAAGGTTGCTTCAATGATACGACGGAATGCCTGATGATGTTGATGATTCAATGGGGAGGTTGATTGGTTTTCTTCCTTGAATTGAGCAATTGATACATTACGAGATGCCCATCAATGATGGCATTGAGTGTGGGATGGAGGCGTTTACTTTTCTGAGGAGTGCATGCGAAGCTTGAGCATGAGCGTGATTTTGGTTAGCGTGCATGAAGTGGTGAGGGGATGTTTGAAGAAAGGTTGGGACAGAAACAAAAGGAAAATGCAGGGATCAAAAATGGTAAAAACTGATGGGCGAGGGGTTTTTTGGATCAAAGATAGGTGGTTGATATACGAATGATATTGAATTGGCATGGTATTTATTGCACGGAACGCATTGATGGGCATTGAATGAGGATGGGTGGAACTGGGATAAAGGATCGGCTTCGGAATATTAACTGTACCTACCCAGAAATGGGTGACTGCGTAAGCATAATGCAGAAATAAAAACTATTGAATAATTTGGATGGTTGTGAAAAACTGTGAAATGGGGTGAAGATGATGAAGATGATGAGGATGAAATCTCAACTAGTAGGTTTTTGAAATTTTATAGGAAGGGATAGAAGGGTAGAAAAGGTTTAGTGATCCAGAATGAGGAGGTGGATGGATGGATAGATGGATGTGTTAGAAGATACATGAGAGTCATAATTAGAGGAGATGAAAGGTGGAAACGCAAGGGAAGGGGGGGGGGGGGAGAACTTGTATGAAGATGAATCTAACGACATATATAATACAACCTTCCACATTCCTTCTACTTTTCATTCGTCTTTTCTTGTTGCATGTCATACATTCGGAAGAAAGGGTGGGGGAGGGCGGAGAGTATAGTACAGAAGTTAATCTTCTATACATATGGGTATACAAAACACACGGTACTGGTTTTTGAAATTGTTTTGTATTTTGTATACTACTCTACTACTAGAGTAGTGCTACGAAAAAGAGAATTTAAGATTCAAGAATTGGCATTAATTGATCTATCCCCTCCAATTCTTCGTTGATCTCCTAAATCTTCCACTTCGGCTCACTTCAACCTAAACACTTGAACAGGATTTAAACTCCAAAAAAAGCGTCATGTATATACGGACAAATGCATCGATATAAAAGCTGCTTTATCTCACTATACTTTTCAACCGTCAATATCGGGTTAGAGTTCTATAGTTCTGATTGCGGAAAGTCGTGTATCTTTTCTTTTAGAGCCAACAATTAGTGTGTAGACTGATGGACCACTTATCAATTGTCAGAATTCTCAATTAATTCAACCATTAATGAGATAGCTCCAAAGTTGTAAATACCATTACTAGATTTGTAACAAATCAATTCATGCAGTTACAGAGTGTCTCGATGAAATTTGAAAATGACTTGCTAGTTCAGACACCCACTGTTAGAACCAACGAACATTCATTGTACCGAGCCTTTTCCAAAGAGAATTCGAACCACGGATAGATTAATCATTCATCCGATACACAAAATTCAAAACTAATCTCAATTATCATGAGATTTCGACAAAAATTCAAGCCTAGAAAAGCTAGCGGTGAAGGGAACCCATACACAACAAGACAGACGAGTGCACACCCATAGGCACCAAATCAGCACACGTATATGTGCGCGACCTTGCTGTGAATTAATCGACGTGACCGAGGGTCGAAAGGAGTACTTCCATTCTCAGCGCTTGCTTTCTTTGTCTTGCTGCCATAAATAGGTTCCCAGAACCTGCTCCTTACATAGGAATCAGCATGAACGATAGAAATGGTGTACCAAAGTGAAAGTAGAATGCCCTGCATAAAGCCTATAACCAATTTGAGAAATTCGGCAATGCTCATCGGAAACATGACCTTGACCAAAAGCCAATATGTCGTGGATTTGTTCATCAATTTCCCGATATTAACCTCGTAAAGTCTGAGTAAAGAATGTAGTATCATGTGAAGAGGCAATGCTTACATATCAGGATGAAGTTCATGGCTAAATTGTCATGAATAAGACAGTGCAACTTTGACTGGGGATGCTAAAATGGCTTACGTGCACAAGTCCTTCTTACCAAAACCTCATGTTTATTAAGAGCTTTTCATAACCCGCCACTGCCCGGGAGTAATGCAATAAATGCATAAATGTCCATATAGAGAATGGGAACTGTGTTGGAATGTCCATCATGCGCATCCCCCCCAGTATTCAACCGAAAAGATGCTGCACGAGATGATTACCGTACATCGCATCCCCACTCTTAGGAATTCCGCTCATTCCGCCATATTCGGACTCTCGAGACACAGAATATCGATGACAATCCTGATGCAAGAGATTTTTTTTAGGTAGGGCTGTGTTTTGGTGGTAGTACTCGGCCATACTATACGAGGGGCACGTAGTAATTAATATTGGGTATCAATCCGTATCTTCACATCACGATACTCCTATTGGTTTTGGTATCCATGGTCCTTCCCAGCGCGACCAGCCTTTCTCTGTGCTATCAACAGAAGATTTGTCGCCCGTATGTACTTGTATGAATGTAGCTGTAGTATCCAAATAATTTTCCATTTTCGCTATTCCCGCACGGATACCGTCAAGATCTTGGGCGGTTGCATCGGGAACAGCAGAGGCGTTCCTTTTGGGAGATTTAGATTCTTCCCAATCAGATATCTTCTGTCGGAAATTGTGCGCTTGTAATATCGTCATTGGATCCTCTAAAGATTCCTCCAGTTCACCTAGAGCGCGGAGAAGGTCGTCTACTCCGTAGGCTGCAAGTCGATCCTTTATCATGTTCAGATTGATTCCTCGATCCTTCTGCTCTAAGATCCCTCGCACGAATATCTTGCAGTCATCGTCCTCTTCATTGATTAATAAATCGGCCCAGTAAAAATCCCAAATCCATTTCAATGCTTTGCGCGCCGCTATTCGAAGTTTAGGAAGCGATGGGAGTTCTTCATGAGTAGCCTGATGCCGAAGTTCGACGTATGTAGCTGGTAGACCGATAGTTTTCGCAATTGAGTACATACTCAACTTGCGACGTTTATCTTGATGACTATCGAGGAGACCTGTAACGAATCTGATAATCAGGCAAAAAAGGAATAAGTCAGATATCATAATAAAATAGATAATGAGTAGACTTCAACCTACCGACAAAAAGCAGCAGAATAAGCAGCTCTCACACAATAGGATGAATTTCCAGGAACATCATTTAGAATAGCTGAAGTAATGATCGCAGAGGACTCGACGAGATGAGGACAATTTCCTCGTTGCATCCATACAGATATGAGGCATACGGCTTGTCGACGATGGGAATCATTGGGAGGGGATGCCTCAGTACTTTGGTAAAGTTTTTCGCGTACTTGGAGAAGCTCACGACGCGATCGCCAAGGCGTAATTACAAACTGAACCATAATTCGTGTTTGGAGATTAAGTGGAGGAAGACGATGTTTCGGAATGACAAGTAAAAGGGGTGTGTTGTTGTTGACTCGCAATTGTATGAGAATTGTTTGATGTTTATCAAAACTGTTATGCAGAGCAGAGTTGTTTGCTATGATGCCTCAGGATTCAAAGCGTAAGATTTAAGGCTGCCACACCTCCTGATGATTTGAGAACCGAAGTCTTGGCGTTGATGTTGGTGAGGTAGAGACCAGACCAGGAAGCTTGAGACAATTGATGATTAAACTGACACTGACCTTAGGATGTAGTTGATTGTTGACTTCCTGCATGATATCTTGGGAATATGGGATCAAAATTCAATATTTGTAGAGAAACGAGGATCTGAACAACTCAACTGAAGTGATGGCACGTGTATAATCACATATTCACTCACTGGCACCATATAATAAGTAACGAAATATCATATCCTATCTCTTGAATCCGAAAATCCATTCGGGGGTACTGATATTGTGTAAAACTATCTATGTACATATACATATCGAACCTCTTGGGTAAGCGCTTCACTTGTTGACACACTTGAATGAATGTGTCTAACGATAATATGAAGTATCCCATCCCAATATTGAGCCTATGCTCATTGCAGTCATTGCTGACATGATCCTATAGTTTCCAATACTCCAATGCCTATTCCCAATATCCAATCCATACCAACTCCATCGCTAAAAGTCAAAGTCATAAAGTTTTCCCATCCGAAGTTCCATGCTCCGTAAAATCAGATCCAGCCTGAGCCGCCATAGTTCATTGCGTGACTTCCGTTGAAGTCAAGGAAGGGTTGTGTAAGGCCCATCATATAAGTAGTAGTGTCAACCAGTTGTGTTGGTTTCTCTGGGACAGTTTCTTCCTCCTCCTCCTCCTCCTCCTCCTCCTCCTCGTCGTCTTCTCCTTCGCCGTCCTCCTCGTCATCTTTATCGTCATCCTTTTCAGTTGGTGGTTGCCATGTCTCCTCTAATTTCAACCCTTTACCAACTGCTTCGGGTCGGCGATAACCGTGGCCTAGAAGCTGGGACGACATCATTCGGTAGTTGTCCAGTTGAGGATCCGGCAATGATGTTTTGCTATTGTCTGGAGTATCATACAATCCCATACCAATCAATTCCTCTCCCTCCGGCTCATCATCGGAAAGTGGGTGATAAGGTATCGATTCTTCTGAAGTAAAAGTGGGTTCGGGATGTTGAATAGGTAGAAAGTTATCTGGAGTGGGTGGTGCGGTACCATCTTCAAATCCATTTGCGGCAAAGTTATTCCAATCAAAATGCGAATACATTGTTGGATCTTGGTTATCGTTGATGTATGGAGCCTGAACAGACATCATATGGGTTTCTAATGATGTATGATCTGGATTGTATGTTTGATCAAGTGTGTATGAAGGAGGTGCGGTATCGAATGGGTATGAGTCATGATGATCCTCACTGAAAGGCATGGACACAGGAGAAAAGCTGGAGTCTGGTGATGCGTATCCTGAATATATGGCTGGTGTTGATGCATCAAAGTTGTAATATTCCTGGGGAAATGAGTATCCACTCGTGGATTGTACTGGGTGATACATCTGTTGTTGTGTGGATGGGTGCCAACTGACGGGGCGATTAGATCTTACTGGCGTCTGTGTTGGAAGTCCATTGTTGGATTTCCATTCATTGGTCGCCATCATTTGTTGCTGTTGCTGTTGCTGTTGGTTGAGCATCATCATCTGTCGTTGGTATGAGCCATCCGACATGAGAGTCCTCCGTCGGTTCTGTTTTATGGAGCATCGTGGGCTATTGTTGGTACTGTTTGGTTTGGTAACTCTCATCGGCGTCATATTCCTTTGTCCATTCGACATGGATAATCGATTTCGAGACTGTGAAGGTCGCGCCATTTGTCTCGAAACATTTTCCAGAAACATCTGAACATTGTCATCGTAACCCATCATGTTCGTTCCATATGCTGAAGTAGCATAAGCTGAATCCATTTTGTAATATCGTCCAAGAGAGAAGAGGTAGTATGAGAGAGAAAGTTTGCAAGTTGAAGAGGGGTTGGTGGAGGTATATGAGGTAGTATATGAACTAACGTCAACTGGACGTTAGTTGTCGGGGTATCATAGTCTTGATATGAATTGAGCTAGAGAATGCTTAGCTTAACTTATAAGAAAGGAATCTACGGAGTATCCAAACTTCCATGCGAGGACTAAATATCGGCAGTACAAGTATGAAAGACCACTATGCAAGTGACTTACCGTAAGGTTGCGGTATGTCGTCTGTGTCATCTGGTTGATCCCACGAATGGGCAAGGGTTGGATCATAGGGAATATGCCGGGTCTGAGCTTCTTCTGGGGATGCTAGACATCAGGGCTTTGTTGGCGGTCAAAAGTCAAAGCCCCTGGTTTTGCAACATACGCAGATTCGAAAAGCCAGCGGTACAAAGGAAGACAAGGGAGTAATAAGCGGCTGGATACATGTCGCGTACGAGGCTCCTTCGCCCCAGGTGTGTGGTAATCAAAAGGGTGCGTGTCAACTTCCTAAACAGGAGAAACCTGCTTTGCGAGGAGGAAGGGCGAGAAAAGGCGGTCAGATTCTATCAGCACAAAGGTGGGATGGATTTTCATTCTCCAAGGGTGTGTATATCAAGTAGCCGACGGGGTCCAAAAATGCCAGATGCCACCTCTTCTTGATGTGCTTTGCATGGGTGCGATGAACATTTAGCATAAATAGTATTATCAACCTAGACCAAATATGTGGCCTTCCCGTACTGATGCAGCGCCTTTGGAAAAATTTGAATGTGGATATTGTTGTTAAGTGCACATGTTAAATTGTGGAATTTAGTCAAATTCTCGGCCCCATCGATGGTCCATCACAAAACGTGGGTAGGCTGGGCAAGCATTCCAATGGTTCCCTACAGAGGAGCTCATACCTAAACTCCGTACTCCATTACATCAAGAACCCCTCGGCCATGTAGTCTATGAGGAGGGTCTTGACATTGGAAAGCCTCGAAGGTTCACTGATACTAATCTTGTGCTCACAAATTATCAAAAAGACGGCTCAAGTGGTAGTAGCCTAATAAAGAGTACGTATTGCAGATTGAGACGATTTAGGTAGAACCGCACAGGACTGGCAAAGCAGTCCAGTAGTACGAACAAATGAAATGCAGTGCTACAGACCAACTGCAATGTATCTAGGCCTGGCATGGTCATGATACTTTTAGGTAGATTATCATGAAGCACCTAATGGCAAACACGATTCATTCTACATTTGGCGACATGCCCCATATAGCATCGATGAACTCACTACAGTACAAATTTAGTCTTGGCTAATATGACTTTCCGAGCTCAGCGCGAAACATCTCTTTCTCAAAGGTTTGTGTAAGCCATGAGCAATTGAATGAGCATATTTTCAAACAATTCTATCAGATACTCCATATATTAAAATTTTGATGGAATGCAGATGGGGTTACGCACATTTTTATTTTTGCCTTATTGTACGATACCAACACACCCAGTGTGCTCTTTAAATACGCTTATATTCGAATTCGGGAACGAAGGCGAGACTTTTGACGGCGGAGAGAGTGGGGCGGCGGTAACGCGAGTAGCAGCAGCTAAGTAAAACTTACTTTGAGTACAGTCATAATTTTGGGAATGGGATGATGCAGAAATAAATCACCGATCGTTCAGCATCCTTGAGATCCAGGTTTGCGTAGAAAAACTTTTACATGTACAGTAGTAGTCTTGTACTAGGGTTCGCTAAGTAAGGATGATGGATTAGATGTGGATGCCGATGGATCTTGCTAGGGGGATTGCGAACAAACCATGAACCAGCCACCACAATAGAAAAAATGTGCTAATCACGAAACTTCCAATGATATGCACCCACCAGCATCCAAAAAGCCTCTTTCTGAGACTATGAGCCACAGTTCCATTTGTGTAAATCCGAGATAAGTGAGGAAACTTAATGAGACTCGGATGGAACCACTTAAGGAATGAAATGAAAATTCCAGGTGCGTCAGAAATTGTAAATCGTTATCCCTCTCGGATATCAAATTTCCATTATCCATGAACTTCATGGGCTTATGGTTTATCACATAATGCAGCATGCATATCGAGGCCTAATCAGCAGCCAAATGGTAAAGCAATCATTAATGCACAGATTCAGTAACTTCACTGATGGAGCATGAACCCGCGGCGAAGTATAAGCAAGACGCACAAGTACAAATTGCATGCATGTGCAATAATAACTAAGACCGGCATGTAGTAAGCAGATCATCCATAATTATGAGAAGCAATAAACGTTTTAGACCCATGTTGGCATGCATTGGTTGGAGGCAGTCTCGATGAGGCTTTGGTTTGGTCATCGAAGGCCCTAAGAAGGGCGCTTTGAAGTCCAAGGTTTTGTTGTTTTTTCGCCGTCTTTCATCGCTCTTAAGTTTTAACTTTTAAACCCCTCGTCGTCCGAGCTTCTAGGATACTTCAAAATTAAAGCTACCAAGCGTGAGTTATTCGATTCGTTACGTTCCCTGCCTTTACGGAGCTTATATCCAGATACACTAAATATGTGTCGCAAGGAGCATGATATTGGAAAAGCAAAGCATAGGAATGCTGCAACATACCAGCGGTGTAACTGATTTGGACTTAATTGGGTACGTGCAATGGTCATTTGAATAATTGATTGCTTTTACTGTATCAAATCACAATCCACGATGATCTATCTAACACGCACGGAAATGGCGGCGAGAATATACGAAGTAGTGTTCTGCTGTTACCTACCACCTACTATATACCTACCTCGCCTACTTAGTTTTCAACATCGACCTACTCTGTACGTTCATATCTTCATGTGGAGTCAGCAAATCAAAAATTAGATGAATTTTTCATTTGATTTTTGTTTTCAAACTTTATTCCAAAAAGGGTTATAACCGGAAATCCGATATCTAGTTGTAACATACGGTGGTACACTTGTGTCTACCTGTGCGACCACCCCGCAATAATCCCAGTATATCAGTAGATGAGCCGGGCCCTTGGAAACTTATATCATTTCAAGAAAGGGATTAGTGCCATATGAAGCAGTGTTAATTTGACTGCAGCATCTATAGTGCTAAGCCTAATGACGCGTAAAACGACTATCCATGATGATGCCAATGATCTTATTCGGTAGCTTATTCGGCAAGAGACCACTTCACTAGTCGCTAAAGTAAATCTCACCCATGTGTCACTTTCTTCTGATTCCCCTTGCTTCTCCCCTCTCTTGTCGATCGTGTTTCTCTACCCGTGCCACGAATTTCATATCCATGCTTCCAAGGAATAAAGATAGTTGAAGATGACAGAATCTAGGATCTAAAAGTTTAGAACCGACCCATACAGAGTTCATTCCTCGCCTCGCTTCAAACAGCGATTCAGTAAATGAGTTTTTATGCCCGTCAGAAAGTCTTGTATCCCGGTCAACAAGGCTGGGACTGGGACCGCGGACACACTACACCTACTGTTTCCTGGAGACAGGCGGCGGGTGTAAGCTCGGATTGTTGAAAAGGAATTGAGCCCCTGGTGGAATGAGGCACGGAATCTTTGAGGACTCGTGATTTGCTAGTTGACCGACCGCCTGCTCATAATACGCTGCCTTTCATGTAAGCTTCAATCTCAATATAGCCAATCGAGCTAGTAATTCTTTCTGCTCCTTAAATATCCAAACTACATACAGCGTGTCGACCGATCTCTCACCCTGAGGACCACAACCAATAATTGTTCGTTCAACTTAGTAAGACGGATGCTCTAAATTAAGTACTGAACGAGCATTATTTGAGTATCATTTCATGCTGATCAGCCATCTATAATTGATCCCATCTATATGTTAGGATCGGTAGTTTTGGAAATTTGCAAAACTCCTAACCAATTCTAGTTAATCAATTCACGCTCTAGTCATCGTACCCTCATGCGAGTATTCTTGAAACCCTTGATTCCAACATAGATCCATACATCATGGTCCTCGTTCGCCGTGGCCGAAGGAGATGTTGCGTTACCAGTACCAGCCGATCTTTTTATCATTGTAACACCTTTGTCCGTTGTAGATGGTCTCGGCTTTCGTACCGTTGCAGACGCTTGCATCCTATATCGGCCCAAACTCCTTTCGCTGGACCAGGGCGCAGCATACAGTAACAGAGTAAGTGAGTTCGGAAAGTAAAACAAGGCAAGCCAATTTATGACCGGCTTTAAGTGGTGTGTTTGGAGTGACCCATCGTGTTACATTACAGAGCAAAACAAGTAAATTCACTTGTGTCCACCTGATAGACACTCTAATACAGAGATGCCGGCACGAGGGATCGAAGTTACCCCCAAAGAGCCCGTGGAACGTATGGCTGATTGACGGTCTAATACATGTAGAGGTCAAAGAGAAACACGATGGTGATTTGTATTTACGGTGTTCGAATCCGTGTTGAACTTTCGTAAAAACTCTTCTTTTGCATTGACTGAAACCTAACAGTAAGATTTCAATAGCTTTTGCTTTTCTCATGTAGATTGTGCTCGGGGAATTTAGTGTAGTGTTGATGGGCGCGATACGGTTCTAGTCAAATACTACTTGCAAGCATGACGAGAATCATCATCACCACATCACCGAAAGTTAATCAAATTTGATTGATGTGACAATATGACACGACCTCATCGTGTGAAAGAAGGACTCAGGGTTCTGTTTATGGCGCGCAATCCGCTCAGCACACTTAGCATGAAAGTGTAAGTGTACGAATAGTACAAATACAAGACATTTTCAGCTGTCGATACATCTCCATGGGTGCAAGTGAAATGCAAGCAACGGTCGGATGGGATGCAGCACACCAGCATTGATCGGAGACGAGATTCTTGTACGTGGTATCGTAGCAATCCATAGTAGCATCTCCATATCCAGATTGATAGGTAGGTAGGTTCATGGGTAATACTGTGGGTAAGAGGGAACACGGAGTTGAAAGTAACGTATAAAATCTAGCTCGCGAGGCTAGGTATGGTATGGAAAAGCTGGAGACCCTTGTTTTAACTCCTACCTACGGTGTAAACTAAAGTTCCGTACCCTCCCAAGTTAATTAGATGCGTGAGTTTGATGTAGCTAAAGCGGAATTTCATGGCGAGCGAGGCTTGATGCTTATTTACCAACAGATTAGGACGAATGAATCATGCATGTCTTGTGGATCTACAATCATGATGATATTGCCTATGCTATCAATAGTCGAAATCGTCAAAACCCCTTCATTACCACTGTCTATCATTGGTCTATGTAATTGTCTAAAACTTTGCAAACCAACCATTATCGCAAGGATAATTTTCGGGCCCGCGTGAAACTTAATTGGAACCGGTTGTCATGATGAACCTTACTTTATTACATAGATCCCAACCCAACCCCAAATCTAAATACAGGAGATCTCTCGGTGAGTCGGTGCTCATATATTCCCCACCATTAAAGATTCATTCATGGCAAGGAACTTGAAGCAAGGGATGGAAGCATCGAAGCCTAGGAAGAAGAGGGGGGCAGTGACAGTGCAGCAATATCGAATGAACGGTGATTGGGTCTTGACTACTTCGACCTTTTCTCCGATACATAAATGAGAGCGATCTGAGCGTTTCGATATAGGAGCCTCACGCTCACAGCAGCTGAAGCAATCTTAAACATTATACTCCATAGTATGACAGAATGGTGGTCAATTGCTTGCTGAATTACTAGCCCATCATTTAAGTTTTTTCAAAAAAAAATCAAAAACCAAAAAACCAAAAAACCCAAAAAAAAACCATTGGGTGGTGATAGCCATTAATAGTTGCGGTACCTAGCGGTCCTACGTTAGTGTAGCGTGTGGAGGCCAAATCCTAAAGGTCTCGAACTGATATCGGGTGATACTCGAGTACGAAATTACGAGCCTACAAGTTGTGATAAGCACAATTTACGAAGAACATACGTGGTTGTGGACCAAGAACATCACGAGCTTGGGTGGCGGAGGTTGCAGTTCGTAGTTCATATCGTGTCCGATGAAGAGAGTTTCTGCTTGACGGGCATAACAGGTTCAACAGGGAATGAGGTTTCAATACTGTAATTAATTATGCAGTATTTTCACGGCAACGGCAAGGCAAGTACCATTAGATTTAGATTGATACACACCACCACGAAGATACTAAGAACTCAGCCACACACGTTTTGACTCGTGAACGCAGTTCGAGATTGCTCGGGGTTTCTTGGTGAGCTCCGGTATGTTCATATTCATGGTATTGATGGGTGTATTTGATGTGCGATATGCGATAGTGAGTGTAATTAAACATCGGACGAACGGTAAACCATGGCATGGCTAACTTCTAATATACGGGTCTGCAGCCTGAATCGCCTCTTTTCCCGTGTTGAATGACATTCGTGTTTATTGATTGATAGTGTAAGAATATCGCCTTGTCAAATATGATGGAGCATATGTGAGAGAATTGCCATGGATGGGTGTGTTCGGAAATGCTGATGCTTCCGAACTTCGGGATAATTGGCTGAATTGGATGCTGAAATGAACAGAATGTTACGATGCTATTGGAAAGGGTTCAACGAAAGCAAGCAAGCGGCATCCTAACACTTTTCGTACGATGTGTGGTCATGTCAATAAGACTGGTTGGTGAATGGGCGCTTTTACCAAAACGTTTCGTTCTTGCCGAGATTGAGAGAGTGATGGTTGACCAGCTCACTTCAACTTCTTGTGTGGATAGAGTTGGGATCTTACGGAAACGAAGGAAGTTATGGCGGATAGTATGTATAACAATGCATGATACCACGTAAGATGTTTTCAGTCGAGTGAGTGAGTGAGTTTAGTACCAATTGTCCCCCCGTTATTATTGATCTGGTACCCATCCTCTCTGCATCTTCCTGGAAGAAAGGAATTGGATTTGTCTCATGGAGTCGTAAGTGGATTGGTTGCCACTAAGGGGTGATTTTCCTACCCTTTGCTTTCTTTCGGTTGGTGAAAGAGTACGAAGGATGGGTGTTGGGGAGCGTTCTTGGTGCTGTACAACGCATCCGCATCCAAGATTTCAAGTGTGGACGCATTGGGCTATCATCGGTGTAGGCATCAAAGGTTAAGGTTGCTTGTACTGTTAGTTTGATGCAATCCAGGGGAAAAACTAGCAAGGCACGAGATCATGAGATTCTCTCCGTACAGGTGTGGGTTGCGTGGAAAGGAAAATGAATGGAATAACGTGCTTACTTTGCTTTCAACCATGTTTGCTTTGAAAAATTAATGAAAATCATTCGGATCCAGATATCGTAAATGCAAGGTCCAACTCCATATATACAGACAGGCATATGCATACGTAAACGGTAGACACAGCTTAACCGCAATTCCATGGTTAGGATGTATATGAATGAAGCCGGTCTGTACGAAAGTACTTACTTCCGAACAGAGTAGGTGATACGCCAATAATTTATTGATCATCATCACCCTCATAGCTTCAATCTGGAATCGCCTTCCATTTCCGTATGTGCTCGGGGTGATGAATGGATAGGACATGGTTTTGATCTGGTCATCCATCTACGTACTGCTTTGCTGCGCCGTTGGCCTCGTTTGCATTGTCTGGTGTACGGCACTAGATAGTATTCGGCTGAGGGAGAGGTGAAGCGACGATGAAGGGGTAAAGGAAGGACATCTAATTAACGATAACTCTGGTATGGAAACAGGAAGGTTTTGCTTCGTATTCATAGATAATGATACATATATTATATGATTCCAATTTCCAAGAATCAAATATATACCAGACTCGTCCATCTCCTGCATTCATGTATTGAAGAGATGTAGCAATATTTATTGGTGACATTGATGATGATTTTGTTGTTCCTTATCGATAATACTGATGATATCCATAGTTCTAGGTGTGGGGGGTTATGGGCACACCAATGGTAACAATGGTAACAATGGAAAGCCTAAATGTCATTGATGACATCGCCTTTTGAAAGGTCTTGACTTGGATGAAGCAAATTGAAGATCAAGAATTCAAATTTTCATAGAGAACGATTACGGATAACACAAGTAAGAGGGATAGGGAGAAGAAGTAGAGGGAACCGAAATCTCTAGGAAGAAACCCCAAGTAGACCTTTACTATATATACTATAGTGAATTTTTTTTCCCTAGGATTCAAATGAAAGAGAACCTCCAAACTCGTACATTCCTCAGTGACTTTTCGAGCTTATGAGGGGTAGTTGTTAGAGCATCATTGTCATTACAATACCATACTAATATTCCAACTTCCAATGTACATCGTTCCACGAGAATTGATCCAAAGACAACACAATACAATAGAGAGAATTGACAATCATCGAACAGATGGCCAGCTCAGCACCACGAAGTATCTCTCTTCCTCCTAGGGGAGATCAATTCGAGGCTCATGATGAGGTATGTCATCGCAATTGAGAGCTTGCAAGTTCAAAATTGATTTCGCATAAGCTAACATTGGTAGTGTCATTCAAGCGCGAGCGATTCGGAATATCAACATGCGCTGGAGGTAAGTTTAAGTTTATTTGTCATTCTCCCTCTTATCTGCGAAATCATTCGAGCTGACGAGATACCCTCTTCTCATAGGTAGTTTTTGATGCTCAAAATGCGCATCGTAGGAAATCATCTCTCGTAACAGCCGATACACCCGCAGCCACTTTCCAGCGAAGAAAGAACACAGAATGTTATGTACACGCATTACTCGAAAGTCAGAGGAAAAGCGGGAGGGCATCAAATAGTGGTTTGGAGGGAATAGCAGAAACTTTGGCTTCAGGCAGAACCGCAAATGGAGAAGATGCATCTGATAATAAAGAAGATGCATTGCTCCATCCAAAAATGCACAGCCATAGCGAAGAGGAGAATTGTGGACAGGTCGATGAAACTTCTTGGAGAGATAATATCAAAGCGAAAGATGCGGCACAACCGGCTGAAGACGATGCAGGTGGGAAGGTACAATTACAAGCTGATGGTGTGGATGCGGGCGCGACGCACAGTAGACTTCTTACAAAGAAACAACTTTCGGATATGGCCTGGGGAGTGAGGGAATTGAGTAAGAGGCTGGGGAGCATCAGGTTGAAGCTAAAAGTTAGAACGGTTTTCATCCTTACGAAGGCGCATGATGAGAGCTTGATCTCGAACACGAGAGAGGTTACTAGATGGCTTTTGAGTCCGGAAAGACAAGTCAGATATACGGTGTTCGTGGAGGAAAACCTACGGGATAACAGGAAGTTCGATGCAAAAGGGTTACTGGATGAGTTAGAGGAGACTGAAGAGGGAAAAGTCAATGGGGATAAACATAAGAGGTTGAGATACTGGTCGTCAAGTATGTGTAGAACGAGACCGCATACATTTGATTTCATTGTTACCTTAGGGGGCGATGGGACAGTGCTCTATGCAAGCTGGCTATTCCAAAGAATTGTACCTCCAGTTTTGAGTTTTGCACTGGGAAGTTTAGGATTTCTCACCAAGTTCGATTTTGGAGATTTCGAGAAACAATTGACCACTGCATTTAGAGATGGAGTCACTATCAGTCTCAGATTAAGGTTCGAAGGTACAGTAATGAGGAGCCAGACGAGAAAAGCCAAGGTTGTTCAGAATGGCGAGAATAGTGATGAGGATAAGACCCCGAAAAGAGACTTGGTAGAAGAATTGGTGGGCGAGGAAATGGGAGACGAGAGAACTCATCGACCAGATGGTACATATGAAATTCTCAATGATATTGTGGTTGATCGAGGACCAAATCCTAGTAAGTAAACGCCACATGACCTTATTTGATTTTCACAAGCAAATGCTTACACGCAAAAGCCATGTCTTCCATCGAGATCTTCGGTGACGACGAGCATTTCACCTCCGTCCAAGCGGATGGTGTCTGCGTTGCCACGCCCACTGGCTCCACAGCGTACAATCTCGCCGCCGGTGGCTCCCTCTGCCATCCTGAAAATCCCGTCATCCTCGTATCAGCCATCTGTGCTCATACTCTCTCATTCCGTCCCATCATTCTTCCAGATACTATTGTACTTCGTCTCGGTGTTCCATACGACGCGAGAACGAGCAGCTGGGCGAGTTTTGATGGGAGAGAGAGGGTCGAGTTGGAGCCAGGCGATTATGTGACGATTAGTGCTAGTCGCTATCCGTTTGCTAATGTGATGCCTCAGGGTAGGAGGAGTGAAGATTGGGTTAACAGTATTAGTGGGAAGTTGGGATGGAATACGAGACAGAGGCAAAAGGGGTATAAGGAGTGGTCTCCGTGAGGATAGGAGGATTTGTTGTGGTACGCAAAGGGGGGATAATATCAAGTGGGGAAAAGGAGCTGCATGACTTATGACATACACAAGACGATGGGAATCGGTGGTGGTAGCAATGATTATGGAAGAATCCAGAGCTGAGTTCAATATGGTTGTGAGACGTTTCCACCAGCTAAGACATTATCGTCAATGATTCCTCCTTTCTACACATTCGTCTCACAGACGAATATAGCGATAATCCACACCACCCATCAATCTAGAATGTTTGTTATCTTCACTTTTGAATAGCTTCGGACCCGTAGCTATCTAATCTTACACAAGTGGTTTACTCAAAGTATACTCTGGTCGGCTTCCATTCTCGACATGTAAAATTTTCCATCTCAGCATCATCTCTCTGCACATACTGTATATTCACTCGAAAGTATGCAAATTCAATAAGTCCGTAATAATTCAATCTCATACTATACTTTTTATATTCTTATTTGATCTTCATCTGTTCGCCAATTTATTAAACTTCGGTTTTTAAAAGCTAAATTTGTTTTGTTGTTCTGCATGAACTTCTTGGGTGATTAAATCCCGATTTTCTATGGGGTTTCTTGGCTTTGGTGCAGTGTTTCATATATGCCACCATCCCTTAATATTTACAACTCATATCGCATCTCTTCAAAGAGATAAGATGAAAGATTTAGGGACCACAATCTCCCCTTAAAGCATAAAGATCCGTTTGAAAAATTGGAGCTATCCTCTCTTTACTCACTGTTGCATGGTATTGGGCTATTAAAGGGGTCTCGTGTTTGCCGGTTCGGTACACTATCATCTAATACGATCGTATTGTCCCCACGTTTCTTGACAGTCACCAAATGCTCGTATTGGTACATGATGGAAACATAAAAAAAATACGAAAATATATAAACAGAAATATTCGTGATGTTGCAGATAGTTTTGAGTTTAACAATCACTCGCTTTATCAAATCGTCGTCGAAAGTTTTGATAGTATGGGTACCTTCGCTTTACTTGCCTTAACAGCTGCTGCTTCGGCGGCTGTTCTGGAGTTGCCGGTTCATATCCCATATACATACGTATGTGACACTACATTAACCTCAAAATGGAGACTAATGAGACTTGTCTGTAGTCCTAGGTAGAATTTGAAGTTGGCACTCCAGCGAAACCATACCGGTTCATGTTCGATACTGGATCCACCACTTCCTGGGTCACCGGACGAAATTGCACAGATACTTCATGTCTTAACAGATCCAAGTTTGTGCGTACTCGATATAACGAGTCGGACTCCTCTTCATCGGTCGATTTGGACCAATATTCCAGTATTCCATATATCGACGGTGATGTTCTTTCGGGTAATACATTCTCCGATGTGTTCACAGATGAGAAGGGAACATTGAGTTGGAATCAAACTTTCATGGCCGTAAATGATAGTAGTTGGCGCTTCATCACCGCCGATGGATTTCTAGGCTTGGGTTTTTCCTCGATTGCTCAGAATAAGACGAGTTCGCTTGTAGAAACCCTACTTTGGGATGATAAGCTCGATGAATCTCGTTTTGGCCTATTCTATGGAACGAATCGCAACGACACCGGTGTCCAAGATGGTATTCTTACTATTGGCGGAAGTCATGAAGATAAATATGTTGATGGAGAAATGGTATTTTTGCCTCTCCGCGTGGAAAATCCATATCAACTCTGGCGCGCACCACTCCGTTCCATCAATGTCCTTGCCGCTCATGCAAATGCAACTGTGAGCGTGGTCAACGGCAAGCTTCCAACCACAGACGCCCCAGAAAACACCTACCCTATATCCAATAACACCTGGCCCTTGTACGGCACTGGAACTGCCGTCTTCGACACCGGCGCCGGACGCATGTCACTTCCCTCATATATCATCGACTCCGTGTATTTCAATCTCGGTTGGAATATCACAAAACTATATGATGGAAGTGAAAGAATGGGATGTGAACATTTGAATAGTACATGGGCTATTTCCTTCACGTTCGGAGAGGCTTATGATGAGAGTAACGATGTGACGTTTTCCATCAGAGGCGATGAGTTTACATCGCCAGGTGACCAGTGTATGCCACCTGTTGATGACAGTGGTGACGGTAGCTTTGCTCTTCTTGGTGCTCATTTCTTGAGAAGACATTACTCTGTTTTTGATTTTGGTGGAGATAGGGTGGAGGATTATCAGCCTCAGATTGGGTTCGGAAGACTCAAGAAAGAGTATGATTATCTTCACTAGTATCTATATATCGTCATATGTAGTAGTAGTTACAATCTCATAAATGAGAGGGTCCTTGAGAGTCCCTCTTATATGCCAGGAATGTCTGCTAGATAAGAGTACCTCGCTAAGGGTCCTAAATGATTGGATTAAAAACTAATATACAACTCAGAAATATCAATAATTATCTATACCTACTAGAGAGAGATATGAAAATTCAGAAGTGGCTTGTATTAGGTATAGTGCATTCGTTATATTTACCTAATGCGGGCTGTTTTCTGCGCTCTATTCCTGGCACCTCATAGGCTCTCTTAAGAGCCTCGCATAGCACGATTATAGTACTTAGTGTTCGCGAAGAGATTGATATATATACTTTTCATGGAAAGGAATGACAAGTGAACATTCAGCCCTATATGCAATCTCCCAAAGAACCAAGTAAATATATAATATACCTTGCTATCTTCTCCAATGGCTTCAGTTCCCAACACCTTTCACAGGTAGAAGAGATGATGGGTCACTATGCATTTAGCTTCCCTATTCGACTTCTCGTGGATTTTTTCTCTCTCTTTCAGCCCTTGGACATATTCATCTAAGTTTTAGCGGCTTTCTCTTTCTCATAGCGCAAAACGAGACGAGAGATTATCCAGGTTATGTTGTATAATATCCCTTATGAAACAATATATTCTCAATCAACACGTTCGTTCACAATATCCATCCAAACCAACCCTCTGAAGCTCCACCCCTCACTCCCCCCTTTTAGTTTCATCCTTTTTCTTTGAAACTTTCAAATATCCAACCGCATACAGCCATGAGAATGTATTCCAAACTTCAGATATACAATGCCTTCAACATCGGCAATGGCCATAAAACATGCAAGCATCATTCTCTTCCAATTTTAGCATTCTCCAAAACAGCTAAATTATTTCTTTCCACTTGACTATTGATATGTATATATTCAGACGCTACAGCAAAATGAACGAAGAACAGCTGTTCACAAAAGGCATATGGAGTCCATACTACTAGGTATAGTAGTAGGCGCCGACTACAGTAATAAGCCACCGAGGAAATCTGCAAAAGCTCGACACTCGCTGAGTGATACTGCCTTTCCTTCTTTGCGGTGAATAGTATATATGTCAGCCATCTTTGAAGGTATGCAAATCTTTAAACAATCTCAAACCAGATCGGCAAAATTTGAGTATGAACTCCGGATATAACTTAAACCTTGCGTATTGATGACTTGCATTCAGTACCCAAAATTGGATCCAGGTAAGATGAGGTTGGACCTAGGGTGCACAAAACTGCGCTTGAAAGTGACAATGACCAGTGAGGCATTGGGCAAAATATCACGCTTAGAAATTCTCTGAATGTAATATCATATCAAGTGATGGAATTTAGTGGTTCTAGGTGTACATTCATTCAAAGAATTCGCTTCGTGGTTCGTGATTTCATCGCTAACCTACCTCACAAGATTTCTGAACCTTATATCACTTCATTTAATTATGACGCCAAACTCTATTTCCTGCAGAATTTCAACGTCTCCCCATGTCAGTCCCCATCCAGTCATTGCCCTACAATTCCCCCTTTACCTCCTTCACTTCATTTCCCACATCTTCTCCATCCACACCCTTCCCCCCCCAAAACCTTCATGAAATCCTTGACCAGCTTCTCATGACTCTCCTGTAAGGTCGTCTTTATGAATCCCATCAACATCCGACTCGCCCTCACAACCCCCCTCTCCTCAAGCACCAATCTCCCCTCCCCAAGCATTAACGAACTTTCCCCAGGTCCCGCTTCCCCCACAATCCACGTCGTTACACTATGTACCCCCATTGGCGCATGTGTAACACTGATTAACCCATCTTCGCGATCTTGAAGACTCGAAGTATAAGTGATTTGATTTGGGATAAATCGCTTTGCCCAGCCCCCACGCCATCCCCCTCCACCGTCTCCTTCCAAGGCAGACATATCATCTGTTATCTCCCAAATTTCACAGGGAGCAGAAGCGCTTGGTTGGAGGGATGGAGGCTCAGATTTGAAGAAATCGACGGCAAGAATGTGCGTAGGTGGGAGGAGAGTGTGGGCTGTTACTAGGGGGTTCAAGCTTATCATTTTCGAATGATTGTGTAGTAGAGAAAGCACCTGGGCCATTGGGGATATGAGGAGGAATAGGGGTAAGAGTGAGGGTTTGGTGGTTTGTTGTGAGAACTGATCCAGAGTGTTACTTGATGAAGGCGCTTCTGGCGGAAGGGGGAAATGGTACTTACAAGACATTGTGCTTGACTCAAATTGTGTTGTATTAGGGTTAGGATTTGTGTATCGAAAGGTTTATCGTTTGAGCTGGACTTGAAGCTCAAGTGAATTGTGTTACGGCGGAGATGTAGTTGAGATTGACGGTTCAAGGGTGATCAAGCTGTTCGTGTTCGCAACGCGGATTGTTTCAAAAGCTAAAGCTAGAGAGAGCTACCTCGCTGACAAGATTGAACCGAGACAGGAATTTTGAAGAAAGTTCTACTTACAGTATTGAAAATGTTGACGACACTTTGGAAATGATTTACTTATGGCGTTTGACTCTGAAGGAGACTCTTCCGTATATGTTCGTTCTCTGGAATCCGTGGTCAAGTAATAACTCTTGAGGCATGTTTTTGGCTTCTTTTTGGATCTTTTTTGTGTCTGGATACTGCAAACACCTCAAAACCTCGAACATTGAAGTCGAGAAGAAAAGGGCATACTCGACTCAAAACTCGGGAACTGAGTCAAAGTATATACACTCATTCTTCTCATTATAGTCATGAGTTGTGAGATTACATGAACGGCGTTGAACTTATTAATGTATCTTAATTTTCCAATTTCGATGATAAACGTCGGAGTAATATTTTACCAATGACCGATGATCACGAGACATTGATTCACCCACCCGTGCCATTCACGTGCCACTGACCCACTTTATGCCCCAGGTGGAGGGAGGGAGGTGGAGTCCCCACAACCAACATAACACGAGCTTTTTCAGCTCGCTCGCATGCAGATGGTAACTCACCGGGGGAAGATGTTCAATTTCTACTCGTATACGTAAGTAAGGACGTAAGGTTGTCTGACACCTATCTGACATGAAACTTCTATTCCTCTGTAAGGCTCCTTTTCCCTGTTGCGTTGCCCCAGGTCAGTCAGTCAGTCAGTCAGTCAGTCAGTGTATTCCTTGCATTATCGAGAAAAGCAATTAATCACCAGCTGTAATGTGCTGTGCTTGAGTATCACAAAGTCTCGAGTTCTTGCTTGGGAAGTTGGGGACTTGGGTAACTTCCCTTCCTTCCAACAGACAAACACTTCCACGATAAAAAGGACAAGGTTGGTTGCCAGGGCCGCTGTCATGTACCGGTACAAACCGAACAAATCTCCTGATATAATCTTACAAGGAAAGAAAGAGCATATGTAATATCTTTTTTCGTCAACGGAAGGGCTCATTCCTCAATCCACTCCTCGGCACCATCTCCGAATTGCTACCAGCTTCAGGGAATCAAGACTTCCTCAACTTGTACGGACGTAACTGGACCAGCAAATTTCGATCATCCTGCTGACAAGAATTTCATCCAAATGTCCAAATGAAGCAATCACGGTATCTTAAAGATACCATGAAACTTCACTCAATTAAGGTACCGTTGCCGCAACTATCCCTCGTATCCACCACGGATTAGATCCCCCCAAAAACAGTACTCGTTGGTATTGCTGTCTTTCTATACTGGTACCTCGGCTTGCTTGAAATTCGGATCATCTCACCGTCTTCAGTATCTTGTCCATGATTCGCTTCTTCATCCCATTCTCTGTATATTCGATACCAATCTAGACACTTTAGCGAAACAAAGTACGAGGACCCACCACCCTTTTATTCGACGGAAAAACTCTCTCCAGGATTTGAGAATTTGAAGAATGGATATTATGACAAACAAGCTTTATGCCTGTTGACCTGGATTGGAGTCGCTAGATCTAAAAAAATTCTAGGCATCCGGGTATGGCTGTTGAGGCTTCAAGTTAAACGCCAGGATTACTGAGCCACGACCGTCATCAAGAGTTATTGATCGAGATCTTTGGAATTATTGTAAGCTTACTTCCCTATGAGGTTGTATCTTATTCAACTTTCGGGCAAGGCAGAACATATAGACTGTATGTATGATACCAGTAGAGAATCTACTTGACTACAGCCGACTGCTCAGAATATCAAGAAGCGAATCAGTGTTTTGGGCCATGTGTTCGGGTATAGTAGCTCGAGTACTAAGCAAATAATTAACCAACAAGCTTTGAAATTAACTAGCCTTCCCCGAATCCCCAATATCTCCATAAAAATGGAAGGATCCACCAACATAATTATCTACCCAGTTTTTTTTAAAAACAACAAAATCACTCGTAAAGTTGGCGCGCAGATGGACTACTCTCGACAAGCGCCGATCAAAGTCCTCTCTAGGTAGAAAGTGTTGTATTCTTATGTACCCCCATGTTCAATGGATTGTCGTTGATCCCGTACAGAGTATGCCTTGTGTGATACTAATGGAACCCTGGAAATGGCGTTATGTCTACATCTCATTTGATGAAACCCAAGGGAATCTTACTGGCGATCAACACCTGTGTTGTCAACCTCGAAGACGGCAAGCTTCAGTCTTCGAATCACATCAATTATACAGAGCATGTAATCGAGAAACACTGTTAGCAAGTGAAATCTCGATCATCCATCAAATGGCAGGGAAAGAACAACCCCCAAAGTCTTTCAAACGCGTCAAAACCTATCTGGCAAGGACCCTCCCCAGGATGACTGACAGTTAAGGGTAAAGCTTTGGGAGGATCCATAACTAAGATTCGGCCCTTCTCTCCCAATCCACTTGCTATATCTCCAGATTCCAATATTCCAACTGTTCTCTTGCTCCATTATTACCCCAACCCGTCAATTTCTTTTTCTATATAAGTCTTTGTGTCGATCAACAAGACTCTCGCTCTTGCTTTCTTCCCTATCAATTCCTGTTCTGCCTTGACGAAGGTCGACTTCTATTTTACTGTGTACTACACCTCTATACTGTCAGCATAAGAAAAGGTTTAGTTGCCTGATCACCAATTTACAAGATGATCATCGGTAACGTCTACTTCATCGCGGCCGTGGCCGTGGTGGGTGGTGCTCTTTTCGGTTTCGATATTTCGTCTATGTCTGCTATTATCTCAACTGATGCATATTTATGTTATTTCGATCAAGGAGGAGTGGTTAATGGTAAATGCACTGGTCCAAGTCCAGATGTTCAAGGTACGAACATATTCCTACTCTCAATTGCTACCTCGTCCAAGACTAATCTGATAAAGGTGGTATCACTGCTTCTATGCCCGCTGGAAGTTGGCTTGGCGCTCTATTGTCTGGATATATCTCAGATATGTTTGGTAGAAAGAGATCCATCCAGATTGGTTCCACGATCTGGTAAGTATTCCCAGTTTTCAAGCTTCACATGAACAGCTTGCCTAACAAGCACTCACAGGATCCTTGGCTCAATCATTGTCTGCGCTGCCCAAAACATACCCATGCTTATCGTCGGACGTATCATCAACGGTCTCTCGGTTGGAATCTGCTCCGCTCAAGTTCCGGTTTATATTACCGAGATTGCACCACCATCTAAGCGTGGAAGACTCGTCGGTTGCCAACAATGGGCTATCACCTGGGGTATCCTCATCATGTTCTACATTTGCTATGGGTGCTCTTTCCTCAAAGGAAACGCTGCTTTCCGTATCCCATGGGGTCTTCAAATGATTCCAGCTATCTTCCTTTTCTTCGCCCTTTTCTTCTTGCCCGAATCTCCACGTTGGCTCGCTAGAAAAGACAGATGGGAAGAAGCTCATCAAGTCTTGTCTCTTGTTCATGGCGGCGGTGATGCCAACTCCCCATTCGTTGCTAAGGAATTGGCCGAAATTAGAGAAGTTGTTGAGTTCGAGAGAGCTAATGCTGATGTTACTTATATGGAGCTGTTCAAGCCCAATATGATTAACCGAACACACATCGGCATCTTTACTCAAATTTGGTCTCAACTTACCGGTATGAACGTCATGATGTACTACATTACTTACATCTTCACCATGGCCGGTTTGGGTAGCAATGTTCTCTTGCCTTCTTCGATTCAATTCATCATCAATGTCGTTATGACCATTCCTGGATTGATCTGGGTTGACAGATTAGGTCGTCGTCCTGTGCTTTTGTTCGGATCCATCTTGATGACCATTTGGCTTTTCATCAATGCCGGTGTGTTGGCTACATACGGAACAGTGCCATACAAGGGACAATTCGCCAGTGCCGCCGAATCCATCTCTATTACCGGAGCACCATCCAAGGCCGTCATTGCTTGCACATACCTCTTCGTTGCATCATATGCACCAACATGGGGTCCAGTTTCCTGGATTTACCCACCTGAGCTTTACCCTCTCCGTATCCGTGGAAAGGCCGTCGCTCTCTCTACCTCTGCCAATTGGGCTTTCAACTTCGCTCTTGCATACTTTGTTCCACCTGCGTTTGCCAACATTAGATGGAAGGTTTATGTCGTTTTCGGAGTTTTCTGTGTTGCTATGACCCTCCATGTTTACTTTATCTTCCCAGAAACTAGTCAGAAGCCTCTCGAGGAGGTTGAAGCAATTTTTGATTACTCAACCCCGGGAAGCATTAGGTTCTTGGGTACTCCAGCCTGGAAGACAGGTGTTGATAAAAGAGCAGGTCGTCTGGAGAGAGGAGAGTTTGATGTTGAGGATAAGCTTGGTCCTACTGTTGCTCATCATGATGGTGTCACACCTGTTAATGAGACTTCCAAGTCTGACTTGTAGACTGGAATAAAATGGCTCAGTAGAATAGGTGGATGGAGTAAATAAAAGAGATGGAAAATTTGGAGGTGCTAGCTGAGAGATGGCATAATTTAATGATGGTGTATTCATGACTGGGTGTATGGGCATTGGTGGATCGCTAGCTTTACTTGCTGGCTGAGAACAATGTGAATTGATGGATGGATGGAAATGAAGAGACGGATATTAATGATAGGGTTTCATGTAAAAGGAAAAATGAAGAGGAAGATCATTGATACCCAGATTTATATGAAAATAAAAATTCACAAGATGAATTTTTTCATGGCACTTTTTGAGGTTCTCGGCGCAAATGTAGATACTTGATGCAAGTGAATAAGCCGGCAGTAAGATATCTGGATCGAGTCAGACAGTAAAAACAGATCAACTTGGGAAATAGTGAATCAACTTGAACGCAAGTGTAGCCAAGGAAAATGAATGAGATCAGTGAATGAAGGCAGCTAGTTGGTCTAGATTTCTTATATAGAGTCAGCCCGGATAAAGTTAGTTCCGAATATAGCGAATGTTCCTATTAAGGAGTCAAGTCCTTGGACTTGCCTGGTTGGGATTGAGTTCAGAAAAGAGAAATGGTGGTATTATGGCCATTTCCCTTTAAGGATTTGCGTGGTGGATGGAGGGGGCATTAGATATCTTTCTCTTTTGTCTTTGATATGGAAGTGAAGATGGAGAAAAGAGCTGAGAAATACAAGATGTGGATGCATTCCCAACGTGTTTGGGTTTGAATAAATTTGATTGTGAGTAATAGGAACACTAATGGATACAACAAACAGGAGATACGTTCTTCAAAATGCGGTCAAGGGAGGTCGTTTGTTCGTTTCCATGTTGCCTCATGATGAATATCCGATTGCATGCCATCAACATTGCACACACTCACATCATTCCCCAAAGTTATTACTTGAAACGTATCCCTTATGCTATCCGTCCCACTAGCTCATGACCGTATTCGATCCCGAGTAAGAAAGAGCAAGAGGATACAACATTAATCGAAATTACAAGCGTGTTCATGAAAAAGTTAAAAAAAATGTAACAACTTTCAAACCCCGATCGAGGCAAGTTCTCAACATGGAAAACTAACGCACATAGATAAGTCGATGTATCAATGTCATAATCACGTAAATGAATGATGGATCATACATACTCAACAATTCCATGAGCTTGTGCCGCTCTTTGATAAATGACATATCCTACCAGAAACTAGCTACAAGAGATGTAAACCAAGTGCAATTTGAGAAATCTTGTAGCTTCAGACCCGTCACATCATGTTCATTAGTTTGGATTGCAGTCCAATAACCAGAGGCTTTCAATCTCCGAAATTATTCACAATTGTAACCTCCAAAGAGTCTGAAATACTGACCTCGTTTTAAATACTAACCCGCTTTCAGGCACTGAGAATTTACATCCAGTCCATCAATCCGAACCAATGACTATCCTCAACCTTCAATTATAGTTCGCCAAACCTTACATTTTGTATATAACCATGCCTCATTTCGCAAACAATACACGAAAACTCCTAGCCCTAGTCGCCTCTTCTATCCTTTTCCATTCTGAACCACCACAGAGCCAAGAGAAGAGAATTTCAAACCTCGAGATAAGAATATCGTCATTCAACGCCTCATAAATCAACACCCGGCATGATTTTCCGAGTCTAGATAGGAATTGCCCTGATCTAGAACAAAATAGGACGAGGAAACTCTACCAACATCTGTCATTCCAACTTGGCTCGATACTAAACCCAAAACAAGCATTCAACTAACCCTTTTAGGCCACCTAAGGTATCAAAATCTTTCAAACGGCGACCGCTAAGTGTCGCTAATCATCTTAGCCTTCAATTCCTCACGCTACCTGATTGCCGCTCAAAAAGTAGTAAAAAAGTTTACTCACAAGTCCCGATCTCCAGAATATATAAGTTCTGCTGTTCTCCCTGCCTGTTGTTCTTTATTTTTCCCCAGGTACCTCAAGATTCAGACAGGATAAAGAACATAAGTTTAAGCTTCTATTCCATCCCAACTGAACAGGATCCCTCTACGTACTTTAACCGAACCGCATCTCTATCCTCAAACTCATTTACCTTACCTTCACCAACCACTACTTCATCATCCATCCTTATACGTATTATATGTTTACATATCGTGTGGAATTATTCAATCTCTTCAAGGAATTCTTATACTCCAAGAACAATATCTATCTAATACATTGCAACGAATATCTTATTCTACAAGAAAATACATTAATCCATTTGTTCACCATATCGTTCCCAATCAACTTTATTGAGGACCAACTTCCCAACTTCAAGCTTCTCTCCCAACTACAAGGTTTTCAGCCATTCGACTATCAAACGTCTGGGAAATAAACTGGACGAGTACACCGTACTATCTACAAAAAGCTCTCCATCCAAACATCATACGTAACCATGCATTCTACTAGCGAGGAAAATCAAAATACACCCAATAAATCCGATACCACCACAGCGTTGTCAGAGATGGAGAACACTTTGGCATCGCTAAAGATCGACCCAGCCTCCGAGACCACCAAACAACATGTAGAGGATTCCAAGTCCGTCGTCGATGACTGTCCTATCTGTAGCGAGGAGATGGACAAACCGGAAGATACCGTAAGAATGGGCCATTGTTGCAAGAATACTTTTCATGAGGCATGTCTTCGATCGTGGGCAAATGAGCAAACATCGATGAAACGTGCAGGCACTTGCCCCATGTGCCGATGCGAATGGCCATCTGAATTCATCGATCAACTGTTCAAAGGCCACGAAGAAGAACGACTGGAAGAGGAACCGGAGGTGCATCACCCAGTCTACGAACTCGGCCATATGCAATTCCGCGCGACAAGACTAACATGGGGGTTGTCTGAAGAGCATATCCGTATCCTTCGGAGTTTCATGGAGCGGCTCGAAATCAATGACTTCTAGGTTTAGTTTATGAAGATGAATCAGTCCTGGATACCGCCTACCAACGAATGAGAAGATTGTTGACGTGGGTATTGCACGAGGTGCTAGGAGATGAAGCAAGACCGAGGTGCTCGCAGTTTGGAGTGACTTTTCCGTTCGTCCATTTACAACTACTTTGATCCTGGCCCTGAAATCTAACTCGGCTGGATTGCCAACGGGGAGAGCAATTCCAATGACGATGACATTTAAGTTTGGACTTACCACATAGCGGTGTTGCAACATAACAATGGCTTGCAACTTTTTGATACAAGATTTGGAGTATGGAACATGTGCGTTGGATATAGGGTTTAGGGTATAATGAGCAGTGATGCTACTTGACGTGAGGTGTCGAGTATCGAATTCATCTGTGGGTAATCATTGGGAGTGGAGGATTTCCCTACGGATTGGGTTGTGAGCGGAAAATAAAAATACTAGCCTTTATTCACAATAAAGGGGGCAGGGCCAGTTGAATGTATGTAATATTTGACTATGTAAAGACATTATTATATTGTTTTAAAGCTAATACCTAGTCGGCTCTTATAAATGGCCGACTATTATTACTCGTAGAGCTATGGAAGTAATAAAAGATATACGTGCATATGGCACTAGTGCACGTGAGGCGCACTAGTGCACGTGCCTCAATCTTTCAACATTCCTGCTTTTATGGGGCGGTCTACGCTACATATTCGATTCATTAAATAACAAGATACATCTCATTGACACCTCCCACCAGCTCCCTACCTTGCGGAGGAAAAGAACTCCTTAAATGTTCGTAGGCTTGGATTTTGAAATACAGTTGGAACCTCACTGCACTGCCACTTTCGAGTCTATGTGCAAGATACATAAATTCTGTTGACGCTTTCCTCGCATGGGACAGAATCTCAACCCACTCGAGGTTAACATGGAAATCTCACGTTCAGTACTTCGGCATGCTTTTAGGGTGTTACGTTTGGGCTCAAAAATTCCATAGGTAATCATGATCTTACTCTGTAATCCGATAAATAGGTGGTATGATTGAAGCAATGAGAAGGGCGGTGAGATTTGGGTGATATTCTGGTTGTGAGAGGAATTGAAATGAAATTGTGGTTGTGGCCAGATATGTCTGTAAATGATTCTTTCGTGCTCAGTGGATTGATGTGAAATCGTTATAATTCCAGAAAATGAAAGATATGAGGAATGTTGGGCCAGTATTTATGGTCGATTTGGGGACAAAATTACCAGACAGGTTTGATTCGGGCCATGTATGTAGCCCTGTCGAGTGCCCTTCCCTAGATCAGGTCTATTGAATGGCCACTTGACCTTCGCTCCAATCGACCTCGACTTTCCTATGTTTATGACAAAATCATTCACTCAATTCAGAAAGCACAATCCGAGTAATCCATAATCTCAAGGAAAACGACCTGATATATTCCGAGAAAGCTAATTCCTAGCCGAAGCCAAATGAACATGAGCTCAATTAACCCTAGGAAAAAGAGCGATCTCCATTCCAGATCAATGCAGTTGAAAAGGTGTCATAACCTCGAGAACAATCCATCGCAGAGCTGCCTCAGAACACAAGTGTCCATAAGCGTTCCTCCCTTCATTTGAAAATGCCCTCGTTCGTATCCTTTTCGTGCAAAAGCCCAGAACTCCATGCCATGTTAATTTGATTGTCTCCACAAACCCATCGTGATCGTATCGTTCCCTCTTCGACGAGTTAATTTTCGAGATGTGGTAAATTTAACGGTGCTGTAACTTTGTTAGTGATCATCCCATCCGATTTTGGCATTCGAAGGATTGGTTGATCTGAAGTGGGATGGTGCGTAGGTTTTTGAGCGAGCGTACCTTGACGAATCCAATATCGGCTGCCTTCTCTCTGAAGCATTGTCTGCAGATGTTGAGACCGTATTTGCGGATCAAACCGGCCTTGTGGGTGCAAACGCGACTGTAAAGAATTATTAGAAAAGAATCCTCTCAATCCGGATCATCAGTGATCCTTGATGAAATCGCAAAATGCGATTGATTCTCCACGTACCATTCGCGGGATCCCTTTCCGTAAGTACGGGGTCTGGACATCCAAACTGATTCGTGAGACATCTTCTCTGATTTTGGCGAGGACTTTTGTCGGCGGAGTTGGAGTGCTTGGAGTTTGCGAAAATCGTTGTTGTCGTGGAGTTCGTAATGTTCAAATTGACTGGAAGGGCTTATTGAGCTCTAAGCGAAGTTTCGCACAAATGATGTTTTTAGCTTGTAGCCTGGTTATTATGGCAAAAACTCTTTTTCGAGGAATAAATAAATTCCGATCAGAAATTCCGGACACTTTATGTAGCCTTGCAGGTAAAACAGCCTTGCATAAATCCATAGCCTGGTATTGACTTATCACTTATCATCTACGACGTAGGTAGACAAGTAGTGAGGAGAGAGTAAACAAACAATTACAACAACAAATCTCTATCTATTTTTTCACATCACTCTAAAAAAAGTCAAATATGGTAAGATACCATAGGGATTCATTCATGATTCGCTCATTTATATCCAAGCCACTACTCCTTACTAACAATGTTCCAGTCCAAAGATTCAAATCACACCTATGTCCATTTCACACTCTCCCGCACAGCGGATCTTTTCGAAGACTTCTGCAGAGACAAACTTCCTGATGATGACATCTATGTACCACCACACAATCAACCCATAAATCCCGAAGATGAAGATGATGTTGTCCCCGATCAACATGCAGCATTTGGAATTCAGAGGGCGACACAAAAGACCAAAGAGCCAGCTTGGAAAGATTTAGGATTAGCAGAATTGATGAAGAAAGGTCCTGGTGGGAAAAGTGGAAATGAAGGAGGAAATTCTAATGGTATTAGAAGCCTTCCAAGGTGAACGAATGTGAAGGGAATCTGGAGTTGAATGGTGCATAATTTAATGGAAACTAATCATGGAGTTTGGCACACAACGATTGTTTGAGAGAGTAAGGTTAAGGGATCAAGGGAACGAGAGCAATATTCATTACTGGTATGAATGTATGACTGGCATGTTCAACATTAATGATATGATCATGTTTCGATACCCAAAGAGGGGTTATATGAAGTTTATATCGTTTGTGGTTCATAAAGAAGTCGAAATAACAATAGTAAGATACTGGTAATTCTGGTGCCATATGATTCCACTTCCAGGGACATGAGTATAAGGAAGACAGCATAACGATGCTTCAATTGAATGTTCGATATAATCAAACTGCTCATCCATCGACAGATAGTGATTTTGAGTGTCTGCCTTATGATAGGTGCATTCTTTATAGGTTTGGGATGAAAACTCTGTGGAGATGACCTCAATAAACACCTTCTTAAACTATAGTCTTTTCAAATGCTATGTGTATGAGGTCAATTCATATGACACGGAGGGCAAGATTGTGATATTTCTTTGTAATAACTCAAGGAAAGAGCCATTCGTTTTGAAATGAAATTTGATGCCTTAAGTAATTTGTTTGGTAGAAAGTCGAATAGATGGATATTGTCAGGCATATGTCCTCTTCCATATCATAACTATCTAGTCGAATAAGATGACTGCTGCACAATAGAAGATAGACCCAAATATCAACCAAAGACTCCATCCCAGTGATACCCATTACGCCCAGCATATGATCATGAGTACATCCCATGGTGCAAATGATACAACTTTACTTCTCTCAACCTAACTTTTCCCCAAAAATGCCTCCCTTTCTACCACCTCCTCCTGAAACTTAACCAAAAACACCGTCTTCCCCGGCCACAGCTCTCCCTCCTCCCCCCTTCCGACACTATGCGCCGTAACCCTAGCCGGAAAGCCTGCCCCATCACAAACCCCCTCAATGATTCCAGCGACAAACGCCGCACAATTCAATTGATTCATTTCCTTAGGCACACTGATATATTGATTAACAAGAGGTTCATTATCAGATATCATGTATTCCTCAGGCGTATCAGGATTTGAAGATTTCTCGAGAGCATCTGCAGGGCGGGAAAAGAGGTGACGCCAGAGAACGGTGGTTATGAATTGGAGGAGGGCGATGATATTAAGGGGCCGGGTTTGAGTACGCGGTGGTTCGCGATAGAGGAGAAGATCGAGGAGTTTGAGGCCGATGGGATGGCCTTGGACGTTTAGTCTGGTAATCTCATCAGAATTATAATTCTCATATGCAGAGGTCATTTGTCGTAACTCGAGATGTAGTGAAGGGAGTCTTACCGCTTCTCAAGATCTTGAATCCCAGTTACCCGTCGTTGAGCATAACTGACCATCTCCCCAAATAAATATGCAAAGCTGGCTTGACTTAGTTCTTGAGTTTTACTGCGATTTAATGGTCTATGGTATATCGTTTTGCCGGAGGAAGGATATCGCAGCCCTGGCTGGGAGCCTCGTTGAGTCTGAGATACTTGGCCGGTCAACGGCAGTTTTATCGGTTGGGAGGACATTTAATTGTTTAACTATTTGTCGCGAGTATTTAGATATACTATTTATTACAGTGTTGAATGAGAGTTATGAAGTTTGTGATTTGTGTGAAGTTGGTTGTATGATTTGAAGGTTTGTCGCAAGGCTGTTGAGATTGAGGGTGAGCTCAATGGCCAAGCGAGGGGGTAGCATCATCATCATTGGGATATCTCAAAAATGGTATCTGCTTTTATACAAGTTTCAGGTGTGTTTGGGAAGTATTGTTAATTGATTATTAAATTTTTAGTCTATTCTACCCCAATGCAAGCAGATCATTTGTACAGTCTTTGTACAGTCTTTTTGGTTGACTTTATGCCTCGGCCTTCTTCTCGGGTTTTCCATTGTCTGCTGATATTTCGGACAATGTCCCGAGTGTCTTCGGTTCCACAGCATGGCCGTTTAATGACATTTCTTCAGAAGCACCGCCGCCGATACTAGGAACATTTGCACCCTTCAAATAAACCTCACTTTCTCCAATATGTTTCCCCGCCTGGACCCAACGCTCGAAAACACTTTGTTGACGCGCCTCACATTGTTTGATTAATTCCGGCCAATAGGTTGCATGATCATACTCGAATGCAAGCTCTCCATCAAACTCAGCCCAGAGTTGTTGAGGTGGTACATGTTGTTTCATATCATCATTGAACTTCAACTTCGCTTTAGTCAAGGGATCGATGAATGGTGTGATGAGTTTAAAGAAGCCGTTCACCACCCAAGGAACTTATAGGTAGTTAGCGGGAACGTATTCATCAAGTAGGAGACTTACTGTTGATAATCAAGGCTCTCCCAAGTCGTTCGGGATAGTGAGTTTGAAGAATGTTCAAAACTTCTCTAGCTTGCCCAATTCCAGGTGCTGTGTTCGATCTGCTCTTACCGGATTTGAAGTTAATTAACAATGCGAGAGTGAATTGGCCCGGGATCATCAAATCGATACATCGCTCGAGCATGAATACCAAATGTTGTACCTGCTTGGGACTTGGTTCCGTGTTTTGTCTTCCAGGATTCAGGTAATGACATGGACGTCCTTCGTTATCATAACCTAAGATGAACTGCTTGCCGGTTTCGTTTTCGATGGAAAGATCATCGCCTGTAAGATCGCTCACACCATACTCCCGCCTCCATGTCAAAGTCCCCAAGAGTCGTTTTGGAGCTTCCGTAGCGGACCATTTCGTTGCTCGTAAGTATCGGCACAAACATTCTCTTGTTAACCATAACCGTTCGCTATCTGTAATAGGGCCCCCTTTAGAATCTTTAGCTGGAATTTCTGTCCATGACTTAACAGTTTCTAGCAGCGCATCGTATTTCTTTTGTTGTTCCTCTGTGAGTTCTGGCGAAGGAGGAGGTTTGGAAGACTCGAGAGGGTTGAGAAATGGTGGCTTAAAGGGACTTGGTCCTTTTCCCTCAATTGATGCTAAAGATGATTGCCCATTGGTAGGACCTCCTAGATTAACACCGGCCATCTCTTCTTCGATGCCTGCGACTTCGATTTGCTTCTCTGTTGACATGTTGATTAATATTCTAATCGACCGTCGGTAGTATAATAGATGCTTGATTGCAAAATGATATTCCCCAAATTCAATCTCGGTCAACCCCCGAAGAAAAGAAAGTACAGAACTCAAGGGGTAATTAGGAAAGTCACAAGTTATGTACTGACACTGACTTGTGCAATCCAATCAAAATGTGGTGCTAGCTCAGCCTTATGGGAATTCAATTGGGTGAAAGTTAATTTTGTTACCACTTCCCAATGTGCCTACTGTTTTGGAACAAATGCCAAGAGATGTATTTATAGTAGAACGTATAATTCTATTATTGTTCATTTAAAGTTATCTTTTGAAAAGGGGTTTGTTGGAGTATTTGATCAATTGTGGCTCGTTCGTGGCGCAAACTCGTGAAAATCAATTTAGTTTTATGGTAAGGTTACTGGAGGCGCGTCAAAACGCGTCTCCCCAAATATCTCTTCGCAGATCCAACTTGGCCAACCTCAACAATATCAACAATCTTTATACCCAACAATCTCAAAATGGCGGACAACGATAGCGAGCTGAATGATTTGTTTTCATCCGCAACTGCTTCGGGTAGACCCCTTGAGGAAGATGTACTCGCAGAATTACATTCAATTATGCGACTGCATTCAATACCCCCGCAAGAGCTTTTCTACAAATGGGAATCATACAGCATTAAAATGGGACAAGATGATATGAAATTGGATATCGATACCGTTAGAGCTCTCAAGCAAAATGTGCAAGACGGACTAGAGAAGGACAATCGGAAAACCAAAGCTCAAACATACAATAAAAGAGTGGGAGCTACGCCTCGAAATGCAGGAAATAGCAATGATGTTTTTGGGATGTAAGACAGCTCCTAAAGCATAAAATTAATTATTTCTCATGGTGATCTAGGTTAGATATCACGCCAAATACTCCTCGAAGTGGGATAAGTTCGCGGCCGAAACGCAAAGTTGAGACACCTTCTATATCAAGAATGAAAGCAGAACCGGCTAGTAGCCCTCCAGACTTCAAGACATCGAAAAATCTGAAGGAAGCTGATACTGGCGCTGAAGCTGGGGCCGGCCCGTCGTATGCTCCGTATGGCTTCACTATCTTCTGAAATTGCCAAATACTGACAGACCGTAGAACCTCATTCAACGATAGAAAGAACGCCGGCCAGACTATCGAAGTTTTGAATGACCACCTCGAACTCCCAGAACCTCCAATTGCTCCTTGTTCGGAATCAAGAATTAAACTTACGGCCAATTCAGACATGAAGAAATTATCTTACAAAACAATGGCCATGAAATCGTCAGAAGCCTCAGAGATATTGGATGACCGAATAGACGAATTTATGCTTCTCATACAAAAACATCATAAACTAGATGACTCAGACTTTGGCAGTGCAGCAAGTCAGAGTACAAATGAAATAGTATCTGTTGGGAGGATTGCATGCGACTCTGCTGAAGGAAAGCTTAATCCATCTTCGATTGTACTTGAGACCTCGCGAAGGATGGGGGCGGGGTTGCGAATACCACTCAAAGTTGATAAAATGAGTGGGTTTCAATTTTTTCCTGGGCAAATAGTCGCATTGAAGGGAATAAATGCTTCCGGGGAGGATTTTACCGTGAGCGAGATTCTTGAACCTCCTCTTTTAGGCGTTGCTGCATCCACGCCTGCTGGCCTTGATGAACATGTTCGAAGACTTCGAGGAGGTCCAGATGCAATGGATGAAGACTCGGATCCTGCACCTCTTAACATTATCATTGGAAGTGGACCCTTTACAGCAGATGACAATCTGGATTTCGAACCTCTACATGCCATTTGTAGCCAAGCAGCGGATACTTACGCCGATGTACTAATTCTTACTGGACCATTTCTCGATATTGACCATCCTTTAATCGCGAGTGGCGATGTTGATCTCCCCGAGGAAGCTTTGGCTGATCCAGACGTCGCCACCATGTCGGCCATCTTCAAACATCTCATTACTCCAGCTTTTACTCAGCTGACTTCCACTCACCCCCGCATCACTATACTCCTTGTCCCTTCTGTCAAAGACGCTATCGATAAACATGCTGCCTGGCCCCAAGAACCATTTTCCAAAAAGGACGTTGGACTCCCCAAAGCTGTCCGGGTCATCGGTAATCCCATGACTATCGCCCTCAACGAAATTGTTATGGGTATCTCCTCGCAAGATATTCTGTATGAACTCCGACATGAGGAAATAATTGGCGGAAAGCCACAGGATCCTACTTTACTTGCACGATTGCCCAAGTATTTGATCGAGCAACGTCATTTCTTCCCCCTATTCCCACCGGTTCAGAGAACTCAATTGCCGAAAACTGGGACGATGGATGGCATCCCTGTTGGAGCGATGCTAGATACGAGCTTCCTCAAGCTGGGAGAGATGATCAATGTTAGGCCGGATATGTTGGTGGTCCCAAGTTCACTACCCCCCTTTGCGAAGGTATGTGATTCCTTACAAATTCCTTGTTTAGAATAATCAAGGTCGTTTGTCGTGAGATAATATTACTGACTTTGAGACATGTAGGTTGTAGAGAGTGTTTTAGTGATTAACCCAGGATATTTATCGAAAAGAAGAGGAGCGGGGACATATGCGAAATTGACAGTATACCCAGCATCGATGACGGAGCAAGAGAGAACGCAGGGAACTATGATTGGTCATAAGTTGTTTGAGCGGGCCCGAGTAGATATTATACGGATATGATATGCAATCGTCCAAAATCCAAGCCGTTCGTGATAGAATTCATTCAGCTCTAATTAATTGTCCCAAAGCCTAGAGTTCGCAGGGTGACCATTTGCTTATCATCTATCAGAGAAACATCTCTTTCTTAATGACTTTCTCCTCATTGAGACTATATCAACTCTTACCTAGTATGTAGTATGAGAATCAAAAAAGCATGATATTTGAAGTGAGTCACATGCATCCGGCATTGAAGCCCCTGGATTTCATTTACCCGAGTTGAAATCTGATTTTGACGAGGCCTAAGTTCGTGCCCCGCGTTTCGCTTACTGGGGTTGATTGATGTACACCACTTTTTTTTTGCAGGGATGAAATGACGCTTACTGTAATCTTTAATTCTTCAGCCTTTCGAACAATATAAATACAAGTACAATATCACAACTCATACCATCAAACCAAAAATAGTGAATTATTTCGATTCGCCAGCTTCATACCCACTTTCGAATACATCGTCCCAAAGACAAAGTCACAATAAATCATTCTTGATCTTGAAGACTTCATTTCTCTTCAACTTGGGCTATACGAAATCACAAGAAAGTGACTCATTTTCAAATTTATTGCGACAGCCTTCAATCTCACACACTCTCAAACTACAAAATATCTTCGCAACAGATCACAACTCAGAAAAATCTAAGACTATAGCCACGGAGTTGTTTCGCGTTGGTTTGCGGCCTAATTTTTTTGGTTCATAAGCTTAACTGCTCTATTATCTATATCTAATACCACAATGTCTGCCGAAGAGTCACCAGCGGCCACAAGCCCCGCAAATGCTGTTAAATCGAAGGCAGGAAGTACAGACTCTACACCTTCTTCAGCACAAGGAAAATCACCCAGTACGAAATCAGTAAATTCAAACGAAAATGCGAAACCCACACCCGATGGGGGAAAGTTATCTGCCGCAGAGCTGAAAAAGAAGACGAAGGAAGAGAAAGCCGCACGCAGAGCTGCAGCAGTACAGAGCAAAGCAACGCCCGAAAATCTCACTCCTGCCGCGGCGGCACCAGGGCAGAAAGGAGGAAAAGCTCAGCCTAAGAAAGGCGCAGAAGTACGAAATTTACCGGTTAGAGGAGGGCCGACAAAATCCATTCCAGTTGTAGAACTCCCAAAGGTTGAAGACAAGACCGTGGACCTTTTCAGACATTTATATAAACCACGAACAACTTCAATTGCCGAGGCAAACAAAGATGTTCATCCTGCAGTGCTTGCCCTTGGGTTGCAAATGAGCAATTATACAATATGCGGCAGTTGCGCAAGACTTGTGGCAACATTGCAAGCATTTAAAAGAGTGAGTTTGTGTTTAAGGATTCAACTCCAGTCATCTATATTTCCCCCTCCCCCAGTCCGAATAGTTACGACTCCATTATCGCTTTCTAACATTTTTCCAGGTTGTCGAATCTTATAGAACCCCTGTAGGGGCCAGTCTCACACGTCATTTTATACCACACGTGCTCTCCCCTCAAATTGAGTATTTAGCTTCTTGTCGACCACTTTCAGTATCTATGGGCAATGCTATTCGTCACCTTAAACTGGAAATATCAAAAACCGACCCAGATCTGTCGGAAGCCGAGGCGAAGGAGAGCGTTTGCGATGCCATCGATGTCTTTATACGCGAGAGAATTACTTTTGCTGATAAGGTTATTGCTGATACAACTGCTGAGAAGATTAGAGACGGTGATGTTATATTGACTTACGGCAAGAGCAGTCTGGTGCAAAAAGCGTTAGTGAAAGCCCACGAAATGGGCAAGAAGTTTAGAGTCATTGTGGTTGATTCGAGACCCTTACACGAGGGGAAGCATTTAGCATCAGCACTTGTCAGTCTAGGCATCGAAGTCAAGTACTGTTTGATTCATGGACTAAGTCACAACATCCAAGATGTAACAAAAGTTCTGTTAGGTGCTCACGCAATGATGAATAATGGACGACTATATTCAAGGATAGGAACAGCTTTAGTTGCCATGGAAGCTTCATCCGCTGACAAGCCAGTCATCGTTCTTTGCGAGACCATCAAGTTCACTGATCGAGTAGCTTTGGATTCGATTGTCCTTAATGAGATTGCACCAGCAAATGAACTCGTGATTGCTGGAGGACCATTAGAAAATTGGCTGGATGTTAAGAAACTTCAACTCTGCAATCCTATGTACGATGTTACTCCGGCCGAGTATATTCAGATGGTTGTTACGGAGTCAGGAAGCATACCGACAACTTCTGTGCCAGTTCTTCATAGACTAGTAAACGAAGCTCAATAGAGGCGTTTCTATATCTAGAGAGCTTCAAGAGGAGCATGGATCTTGGGAGCAGGTCTTGGATGGCGTTCAAAAAAGACTTTGACGATATCAGAAGGATCACATCTGATGTATTATAGCGTAATGGCTGGATGAAATGAAATGCCCAAACTTCCTTACTTTGAAGCCGTGTGAACGTCCTGACCACATTGAGACTTCTTTTTTGATGTTTATCTTCATATTGAAGTGTTTGAGTGATTTCTTTTTCATTGACCAATTGCCCGCAAAACTTTGTACAATTTCCCATACCTCTTTTTGATTTCTTATCATCCCCTGCCCATTCAGAACCCATGTGCGTCACCTCACCCCGGTTTCTAAATTTCCAGCGTTTCTTCCAATAAACAACCTATGACTCCTCAGCAGCTTCCTCTCTCTCCTTCCTCCTCGCCCTCTTCTCCAAAATAGCTGTTCGTCTGGCTCCAAGGATAGCCTGTTGCCGACTCTCGACGCCCTGCATCCAATATCCAAACGAAGCACCTACGCCGCCGAAAACGGGGTAGACCCAGAGAGATTGTTTGTTGAAAAAAGGTCGCATTTCGAGACCGAGCTGCCAAGCGCGGACAGCGAGGCCTATCAGGAATGCATGTTAGTGAAATTAAAGAGGAAGGGTAAAGTATGCGAGGGATTGGCTGGTAAGAGGAGGGGCAGATGGAAGAGGGAAACATACCAAAGCCAGTCCAGAAGAGAACTTTGTGAACCATATTTTTGTTTATAATATGGAATTGACTTATTAGATGGGTAGTTATAGGCTCGACTTTCGCGTCGACTGCACAATCAAAACTGAAGATCTGTAGGTGCGTATGATAGGTTGTGTAGTCGCTACTACGTCGTCTACTCCAGGATTCATTCGGGTGGTTGTTGAAGGTCACTCTAGCTCACACTAGCACGATTGGCCGATTGGCCGGCAACACGTGACTCGCGTCTACTGAATTGAATTCCATCTTTGAACAACTTATTACGTTAACATTATTCGGCTCAACATTGTTTGTTCATCCCTTCTCGTTTTCACAGAAGGTTACTGATGAATTTCATCTCCAATATGAAGTAAAGTCTGGGAATGCTTTGAGTAAGTTAATTCAACCCCACAAAAAGACAATGGCGACGATGGCATCTACCTACAAAAAAGATGGTGGACATTCTGGACCTCCACCGCGAAAGAAAGTAAAGACTTCAGAGCTACCACTTGCATCGGCGACGAGAGCGGCTATTGAAGGATTGGCTCATACATATAAGAAGAAGGGTACTTATGATGAGCTGAGAACTAAAATTTGGCAAGAATTGGAGAAAGGTGTATGTATTTCCAATCTAGTTCAAGGTCCTTTTGCGTTGCAGAATTTTTGGGAATAGGAGTGGGCTCTTTTAAACAATTGCCTGGATGCTAATTAGGTGTGGTCAATATAGGATTTCGAGGATGAATTCACAAGTTCACTATTGAGTGTTGCAGAAGAGCAATTAGAGAAGGACCCCAGACAGTTACTCCGGTTGGATCGCAGTAAGGCTACGTTGCTTATCGAGGGAGCTGTAGATCGCGCGGGTATCTACCAATCTGCGGAGGCGACAATTGATAAATTGATTCAGGCATACATTCCAGAGATTGAGGAAGGTGTTCGCACGATTCGCAAAAGTGATATTGGGGAAGAGGCAGCGGAAAAGGAGTTTTTGAGAGGAGGTAAAACGGATGAACAGTATGCGGAAGAAGCTGCAAAAAAGAAAGCCGCCAGGGAGAAAGTTAGGGAGGAACTGAGAGAGAAGGAAAAGGCAATTGCGGACGAGAAGAGAAAGCAGGAGAAATTGAAGAGGAGAGAGGAGGAGAAAAGAATTGAGGCGGATCAGGAAAGGAAAAGGGAGGCTAGGAAGAAGGCTGAATTGGAGGCGGAAGAGGAGAGAGAGAGAGAGCGGGAGAAGGAGGACAAGGAGAGGAGGGAGAGGAGGGAGATGGATCGCGCAAGGGATCGTGATCGTGAGAGAGAACGGGACCGCGACAGAGAAGATAGAGATAGGGGCCGGGATAGGGATAGGGATAGGGACGATCGAAGAAGAAGATATGACGATGACAGACACAGAGATTCCCTCAGTGTTCGAACGCCCGCTTCGAAGCCAGAATTATCCAAGGAAGAAATTGAACGACTCGAACAAGAGGCTCTTAATGATCTTCTGAAGGAGGGCAAAAAGGTTGCTAATCGATCTAGACATCTGTTGGAAATGGAAGTTGACGAAACCTTGGCACCACCTCCTCGAAAGGCAATGCCCGCCTCAGCCATCAAACCAATATCTCGAGATACGCCTGTTAGAACAATTGAAACTAAGAAGACTGCAGTGGCGAAGCTCAAGGAGGAACCCGGTTCCAAAACGCCTCAACTTAACGATACAAAACAGACGGTAGATAGGGCAAATGAGCCCATCCATGACAAAGAAGGTAGTCGACGACTTAAAAGTCCCGAATCAACCAGGGATGCTACTAAGGTTAAGGATGAGACCAAGGCTAATGAGGAACTCAAAACTACAGAAGTAAGTTACGATGGCCGCAAAGACAAGGACGAACGCTCTCGCCGTGGAAGTCGGGATCGGGATGATAGAAGACGACGGGACAGCAGAGATCGGGATCGCGACCGAGATAGAAGGGATAGTCGAGATCGGGATCGAAGTGACTATCGACGACGTAGGTCAAGTAGAGATCGTGATGATAGACGTGATAGAGATCGTATTCGATCAAGATCTCGAGACCGACGAAGAAGTTACAGGTCGCGCAGCCGTGACCGTGTAGGGGACCGAGACCGTGATACAAGGCGGGCAGAGAGCAGTGTGACTAGGACAAACGCCTCAAATCTCGATACGGAATCATACAAAGTTGCTGCGGCACAAGCAAGAGCTGAGGAAGCTAGAAAGTGGAATGAAGAAAGAAAAAATCAACCACAATTACCTATTTCATCAGCTAAAAAGGAAGAAGGCATCGCTGCTACGCCTAAATCAAAGGATGATACCAGAATGAGCAGTCCTGTTTCGACGAGAAAAAGAGAAATATCTCGCGATAGGGAAAACCCTAGGAGAGAATCTTTCGCAAGAAGTAGGTCACCTACTGCGAGACGAAGCAGTCGGATTGAGAGAAGCACTAGTCCGATTAATATTGACCGATATGTACCAAGTGCCACTGAACGAAGGGAAAGTATAGTTGCGAGGAGTTCCCCGAGGAAGAGGGAGAGAAGTAGGGATAGGGAAAAGGAAAGGAGATCAAGAGATTACGATAGATCTAGGAGGAGGAGCCGGTCGCCTGATGATAGGAGAGATAGAGATAGAGATGGGCATTCTAGGAGGTATAGGAGCCGAAGTAGAGACAGAGAAAGGAGGAGGGAGAGAAGTAGGAGTAGAGATAGGGAGAGAGATAAGGATAAGGATCGAGGGGAGAGGGATAGGAGGGATAGGGATAGGGATAGGGATCGAGATCGTGATCGGGTCAGAGATAAGGATCGTGATAGAAAGAGAGATAGAAGTAGGGAGAGTAGGAGGGAATCGAGGAGAAATTGAGCTAAGTGCATGTGCCCTTGTGAGATGGGAGCTGAAAGAAGGGAAAAGGAGAGCGTGGTTTAGGAATACACAATAGCGAGCCTGTACGCGATCACGGACTTGCGGTAGCTTTTACTCTAGTTTTACATCTATTAGCATGGCAATAAAGCGACGGATGTGGCTACCTCTGTATCCTGGGTTAACGGTGTTAAGAGGTCTAACCTGTACGATTAGCTGCGGAACGGGGTAGTGTTAGACGATCTTTATTCATAATTGAGGATATCCCAAGTGATACAAGCGAAGATTATGAATAATTGAAAATTCAATTAATGGACTTCTTATAATGTTGGTCTCTAGTGATGACTTTTTCTATTGTCCTAGAAAGCGATAGACGGTACTAGCTGTTGCGGATTGAACTGGCTCCCACTACATAAATATCAACTACAAGGACGACTGATACTGTTGGTGAAACAACGGGACCTTGTAGTCCAATGTCTTCCTCCAGAGAAGCTTGCGCGCCTCTGCCACATCAAAGGGCACTAAAGTCCTCAAATCCAACTCCTCTGTACTCAAGCCCTTGGCGTGAATAAACTCCGCTTTAGAAACCAATTTCTTGCCCTCCCCAAAAGCAACAATGGCTTCAGCCCAATCATCAAGAATCTTTCTTGTCTGTGGTGCTTTTCTAAGGACCCAAAAGAATGTATGAGGCATACCTTAATATTCCCGAAGCACAACTGGAACGCCCTGTGAAAAAGCAGTTTGCGCAACCAATCGAGAGCCATCCACAATTTGTTCTTGCCCTGATGCAAACCATAGAGGACAAGAGCCAGACCAATCGAAGGAGGCGACGGGACTCGCTAGCGGGTGAGCAAGCATCCCGGCCTCGCAATATAGATTCGCTCGTGCAGGTTTGGTTGGCCAGATCGAACAGGTAGGAAAGCTTTTTTCCAGGTAGGGGAGCTTTTCAATGGGGAAGGGGAATATGTCATGCTTTATGTTTCGTTTGTGTGAGGGGAGTGCATTGACCAGATCAGCTGTGACGCTCAAGAGTGCGAGACCTGCTGGTATGAACTCGGATGGTTCGATTGTATTTCCATGGAAGTGTATCACAGTATTTTTCCTTTTGAGCTGCAAAAGAACTTGTAACAAGTTCAATGCGAGGGTAGATCCAGAACTGTCGCCTGCTATCACAATATTTTTGGCTGGGATGGCTTTATGTGGTGAGTCGAGAGGTGGTGCGAGAAGAGAAAGGTAGGTTTGAAATGTATCGAGGAAAGCTGCTGGGAAGGGATTCTGTGGTGCCAAACGCTGTTTCACCATTAACACTTTGCTTCCCGTTGCTGTGGCTAGGTTTCCAATACGTCTTCGGTAGGCGGAAGGTGTGTTGAGTCTAGAGTTCGCATGTGAGTAAAGGATGAATAGAGAGTTTGAAAGGGGTATACAAACACGAATGAACCGCCATAGAGATACAAAATTGTCAATGGACTCTTGGTGCCCTCAATTAATTTTTGAAACTTCTCATTTTCTGATAGCAGTGGTTCGGGTGTGTCAGCTCCAACTCCGTCACGGTAGCCTGTCCATTCACAACAAAGTGGTTGGCAACTTGGACGATCATAATGTATATTATGCGCATTAGCCTCGTCAATTAGACCAAGAAGTAAATCTCGAGAGTTGTCATCGTGGGAAGGAGACGGGGTAGTTGTGAATTTGCTAACCCATACAGGAGCATTTACGGGAAGATCCTGTGTCGTTGCAGCTTGCTGGACTGAAATAGAGGTGCTGATCGCAGCGTTCCAATATTCCTCTCGCATTTGCTTTGTCATAGCAGTCAGGTGTTCGATATTTTGAAAGTCCATGTTTGCTGGAGTTTTTGTTGAAGCTATTCTTGCAAACTGGGATGTTAAGAGGCCCAGTATCGTCTAATTATCATGCGTAGGCCACTGCAATGAAGATCAGTAAAGTGCTGATCATACAATAGCATAACTCGAAAGTCGATCTATGCAGAAGAAAGAGACGAATTGATGGATTGACCATGGTAATGCCAATTACGCCACAAAGAGCTTGCGCGAGTTTTGGAGAATGAGAAATTTCTGGGTGAATACTTACGAGGAACCGGAGTGAATTCGCAGTCGCGGATATCGAACGAGTATGCTTAATATGTAAACTCAAGAGTCATAGCCGACTTGAGATAATTCGAGCTAAAGTCGTTGTTAGTGGTGCCGGCATTCTTACCAATCCCAATGATTGGCCAGAAGCTGTTTATGGAAGTGATACGTTTAGAGGAGAGATTATGCACTCTGCCCGATGGCCGAGGAATGTCAATCTTGAAGGAAAAGACGTGGTGCTTATAGGCTCAGGCTGCACTGCCGCTCAGATTGCACCCGCAATTCTTCAAACCAAGCTCAAATCCTTGACGCACATTATACGCAGTCCACCGTGGTTTGTTTCTCGTATTGAAGAGCCAGGAGGTAAGGAGGCTTATGCAAAATTCGCTCCCAAGATTTACGGCTCCGTACCGATTTTGGGATTCTTCGTTCGGATCCTGATTTGCTGCATGTCTGAGCTCCTATGGTACATCATATTCGACCGAAAGAACTCAAAGCTACGCCAGATCTCAGAGAAGTCATCCTTGGACCATATGAAGAAGTTGGCTCCGCAAAAGTATCATTCCATGTTGACGCCGCAATATAGTCTTGGCTGTAAGCGCCGCGTCTTCGATAATGATTGGCTCCAGAGTATGAGCGATCCTCGCTATAATCTAACCACACAGCCTTGGTTAAGCATCGCAGGCAACCAAGTAATCGTCGGAAGTTCCGAAGTAGACTCCAACCTCGCCGCACTGCCGAGCCAGTATCCCGCCGATGTTCTTCTTTTAGCAACGGGATTCAAGATATCACAGTTTCTACATCCCCTCTCCATTATTGGAAGTCAGGGAGTCTCCCTTCATCACGTTTGGGAGGAGCGCGGAGGCCCTCAAGCATATATGGGAACAGGAATCGACCAGTTTCCGAATTTCTTTATGATCATGGGCCCAAACACCTTTGTTGGTCACACCTCGGTCATCATGAGCATCGAAAACAATGTCCAATACATTCTTAAAATGATCGCCCCCATTCTCAAAGGTGAGATTACTAGTATGGATCCAAAGCCAGAGGCAGTAGGCAAGTGGGTACAGGACATCAGAAGAGATATGCAAGAAACCGTTTTTGATGCCTGTCAAAGCTGGTATAATGGTTCCGGAGCTTGGAACTCTGTCATATATCCGTAAGCATGCCCTCACTACCTGATACTGAAGCTTTTTCAAGGCAGATTGATGCTTATTGACTCAACTGCATGCTGATATCTCGTTCACAGCCGATCTCAACTCGATTTTTACCTCCGCTGCAGGTCTCCCAAATTTAACGATTGGAATCGCAACCTTTCCCAAAAAGGCCAAGGTCGACGAACACGCCAGCGAATGGTCAATATATCCATGGTAATATCAATGATTATTGCCATCTGCTACAGTGTGTGGTCAGGTCGGAGCCTCGAGGTTTTAGTGGGTGGAAAGTCGCTGTTGCGAAAGACGGTTCTCACAAAAATTGAAAGAACTATCGCGGCGTTGCAGAAAGCTAGTCAATGGTTGTTGTAAGCTGGAACTTTAGCCCAAATTTTGTGTAGCTAGTCAGAGTTTGAAGGAGCAGAAGATGCTTTTACATTGATTGACCTTAGACTACAAGGATTGGTTTGTGTCCCACCTATGCTTCATTTTTATGCGTGCAAATCTCAAGACCTCCTTAACAATTTTCGCTTCTTTGCGCCCCAACTTTCAGAAAATTGTAAATTCTATTAATATTGATCAAATGATAAATAGCTCATTCAGAGCATATGGTTGAGGTTATCGAGGTTGTTAAGAAAAGGCTTATTTTCAGCTTATCCAACTTATCTTTTTGCAGTCGCGACTTTTGAACCCCACACGAATATTTTCGCTAAAATCCTTGGAAGAGAAAATATTGTTCCGACCTTCCAACGTTCAATGCTCTGTACCTGCATACCTGCTACAATTAAGTTGTTCTACCTACTGGCAATAAGATAGCACATTAAGATAATTCATGATACGTGTCTAGTGGAATTCTAAACAGTCGAGATCTACAGCTGGAGTCTAACCCCGCAGCTTGACTAAAGCTTTCTGTTAGCAATCTGCCATTCTCACGGTGTTGCAATGGCTTCCACAAAACATTATTTGGTTAAAATATCAATAACTATGCGTTGAAAACTCTGTATTGTTATGTAGAGCATATGATGCCGCTGCTAACTATTTCGTCGTATAATTCTTCCCTCCTAGCTAAATCAGCCACGGGTGTAGGTCCACTCATAGTCCGTTTTCTCTCATTCTATCATTCGCTAAGCTTATATTCGTTAAATTGAGACCTCACGCAAGTTTGCGAGGTTTCCTCTCCCACATAAGCCCTATAGCCAGGACTTCAGCAGCGCAGAAACCCAGTATCATGGCTAGTTGTTTCTTATATCCCTCAGCGAACGCGGCTCGAACCGCGACTTGATCACGTGGAGAAAGTAAAGCCACCGAAGAGATATCTTGAAGAAGGCGGCTGACACTTTCCGCAGGTAGGGTATTAGCCAGGGCTATCATGACAGTATTATTCAATAGACTGGTGGCAATTGCAACGCCAATCGCTCCTCCAAGAATTCGCATCTGTGTCACACCGCCGAGTGCAACAGCTACGGCATTGTTAGTTCCTGAAAATCATAAGGAATTCGCACTATGAAAAACCATATATACCTAGAAGTCGTTTCTCAACGATGAAAGGTGTGATGTTTAATAGCGTCGTTAATCCCAGGCCAACACCTATTCCTGCCAGCACTTCATATCCGTAAAAACTAGCCGGTATACGAGATGTTACTGGTATTGAGTATAAGAGCCCAGTTCCAAGGGCTTGCAGCACGGTTGCTGCGATCAGCAGATAACTTGGGGGTATTCGGCCTTTCGCTGTTAAGCCCCCCGTGACTGCTGAACCGACAGCAACAGACATTGTGTATGGCAACACACGTACACCCGCAATCAAGGTCGAGGTATTGCTGATGCTCTGTACTCTCTGAGGAATTTCGATCACCAGAGTGACGTAAGGGACTCCTGACAAGAGCGCATATCTAACTTTGTGTCAGTTACCAGACGACATTTCCAGTCACATTGAGTAGATCTCACATATAGATTCTCATAAGAACCCTATGTTTAAGGAATTCCCATGGAATGACGGGTTGTCTTGCAGATTGTTTCAAGAATAGGATCCTTTGCCATGCGAAAAATAGACAAAGAAGAACGAAAGCCAGAACCAGAAAAGCGATCACCAAGGCTGAGTTCCAAGCAAAGGCTACGCCAGCCTCCTCGAAAGCCACGATAAGAAAAACACAAGCGGTTGGTAGTAACAAGAAACCCACATAGTCGATTTTCCCCCACACACAGCCCTGCTTCGGCGAAGACAGTATGGCTTTAGATGGTCTATTGTCGGGGAAGCCTGCAGGCATTGTCAACAGGACCAGGACTAACCCTACCATGCCGATAGGCAAATTAATCCAGAAGATCCATCTCCAAGTTGTATGCTGGGGAATTACGCCTCCCAGAAGTGGACCCAGTAGAAAACTAATAGCCAAAGCTAAAGAGACGATGCCGTTAAATTTACCATATTGCTCCGGGACGACCATCTCCGCCACGATTATGGGTATCATACTAAAGATACCAGCACCCCCAACGCCCTGTAGGGCTCTGAAAGTAATACTGTATCCTGTGGTTAAAGTGAGACATTACTGAAGCTGTGAGGTTACTTACAGTTGTGTATTATTTGAAGCCCCCCCACAGCCACCTGAAAACGCCAAGAAGATCACAAGAGCGATGACAAGCATAAGTTTACGACCAACGAGATCACTCATTTTAGCCCATATGATTAGGAAACCTAGAATGTGAGATATTGCACAGGCTTGTAACAGGCATTACTTACTAAAGTATGTAGTCAAGTAACTATTCGCTATCCAACTGCTCTGGTCGAATGCCTGTAGGTCATCAGAGATAGTGACAAGAGCAGTGCTGACGATAGTGATATCCAGCGATGAGAGCATCAGACTCAAACAAAGACTGCAAATGAATCAGTCAAGGCGTAAGCACATCAAACATTCAAACATACCCAAGTGTGAGTAGACTTAATCGCCATCCAGAAAGATACCGTGTGCCGTCAGCCGCACTCTGTTCGCTGGTGGCCCCCGAATTTTCTGGCGCCACTTTCTCAGGAGTAATGCAGGAGTACATTGCGCCCGAGGCCTGCTTTGTCGTTATAATCTCAGGGCTAGTCATGGTTCTCAAGATAAATAGAAAAGTGTCACGGACGGAAAGTTTCTTTCATTGATTTTACCCGAATTGACCAGATTTTCAGGAGTGCACATCCATCTTTTTCTGCAGCTTGAATTCACCCTGGTGTAGTCTTCCTTAGGTAAAACGGTGACGTACGATGTATTCTAACATATAGCCTTGACATTACGAAGCATGCCACAGCCCCTAAAAAGGGAATTAATCTACGGTTCGTTTTCTGTTCGATTTTCACACTAATCACAGTGATTCCAAGACCCAGTGGCACCCACTGCACTGTGCCATACTGTGCCTCTGCAATATTGAAACAATAAAGGTATTGCAGATGCAGGTGCGGGTGCGGGTGCATCTGTATCAATTTTATAATTCCTCAATGGAGAACTCACTATGATGTACAGTGGCACTGTGGAAGTAAGGTCAATATAGCCATGCGAGGATCGCAATGCCGGTGAGTAACGGGACTTCATAATTGAAAATCATACCACTTAACTTTAAAAGTTCTGCGGGGAAACCAGTTCCGGTCGAAAGATTCCTAAATTAATACGGAGTCCGTTGACCCAAAGCGTCGGGATCGAAACTAAGATTGATTTGACAGTCGTTGTGTGGTGGTCATGCTATTCCAGAATCTTTTTAAAGTGTTCTGGTACTAAGCTGGAATAGGCATATATTTCACGTAAGTAAGATTTCTTCATTCAAGGGCGGTATTGTAATGGTACCATGGATGATTGACAGCTTTTGCTGTATCTCTAGTATCTTCAAACATTGGGAGGGGGCACTATGCAGTCAGCGTCCCATCAACCCTACATCCGGTCCGCACCGCATGCACAACCCTGGCGAGTCAGCAGCAATTCGTAGAAGGATATCCAATGATTACCAGTAATCATGAATATTGCTCCTAGTAGAAAGTTCCCTTGGTAGAAGAACTTGGATTAGGGTCAGTTGCAAAAGGGTGAGCATAACATGTGTTTTTCCTATTTCAGATAATCGGGGGTTACGTAAACCTCCACCCCCCATTGTACCAATGAGGGGGCTTCAG